>PVIW01003658.1:0-125000 GCA_004026585.1 Noctilio leporinus
AATGTGGTGAGGCATGGTCAGATCTGGGACCTATTTTAAGACAATGACAGTAGATTTGACAAATGTGGAAATATATAACAGGAGAAGAAGAAGAAAACCAAGTGCTAACAATGGGGAAAATGGAGTTGCCACTCAGAAAAACTACAAAACAAGCAAGCTTCGAGGAAAAGTCAAAACCATTCATTTCAAGATGTCAGGTGGACATACAACTAAATATAGTAAGCAAGCAGTTGACTCAGCAAGCTTGGAATTTAGGGGAGAGATCTAAGTTGGAGATATAAATTGGTGAGTTATTAACATCAGAAGCTAAGAAATTAGAAGAGCTCTCCAAAGGAGTAAATATAGAGAATGAAAAACAACCCAAGGACTGAGCATGGGTGCTCTAAGTGCAGGAGTTTGGGAAGACGATGAGGAATCCACAAGTAAAATGAAGAAGAGCGCCTGGGGAGGCAGGAAGCAAACCAGGAGAGTTTCAAGTCCTGAAAGCCTAGGGAAGAGAAAGGAGAAATTAACTTGGTTAGATGATGCTGAGAATCAATAAGGATTGATTAATGGCCTAAGATTTGGTAAGATAGAAGCCATTGGTGGCTTCATAAAGATGTTTTAGTGGAATTGAAAGGCAGAAGCCCTGAGTTGATTGCTTTCAGAGAAGAATTGGAAGAGAAGAATGGAAGAGAATGAGTACAGGTAACCCTCCTATAACATGGTTGTTAGGTTCTCAAAAAATGCCGTGTTAAGTGAATCCACGTTATACAAAACAAAGAAATAGTGCAAAAAGGGGTTAGGTTCCAAAAAAATTTTAAACATACTATTATATTTTTATAACTAAGAAAAATATCTTTATTAAAGTAATTTTCACCAAAAGTATAACATATTAATATATATTAAATAATTTTTCTTAGCCCTGGCTGGTGGCACAGTGAATAAGGTGCTGGCCTGCAAACCCAAAGGTCGCTGGTTTGATTCCTAGCCGGGGCACATAACCAGGTTGCAAGCCAGGTCCCCAGCCAGATCTGTAGCTAGAGGCAGGTGAAAAGCAATCATACATGGATGTTTCTCTCCCTTTCTTCCTCCCTCCCTGCCCTTCTCTCCAAAAATAATGAATAAAATCTTTTTAAAAATGTTTTTCTTCATCATCACTACTAAACACCATTAACCGAGGATGTTTTCATTTTTTTAAGATTTTATTTTTATTTATTATTTTTAGAGAGAGGGGAAGGAAGACAGGCAGAGAGGGAAAAAGATAGCAATGTGTGGTTGCCTTTCACCTGCCTCCAGCTATGGACCTGATTGGAGACCTGGGTTGCAACCTGGTTATGTGCCCTGGCTGGGAATTGAACCAGCGACTCCTGGGTTCACAGGCTGGAACATTATCCACTGTACCACCAGCCAGGGCTTGGATGTTTTCTTTTTGACAAGATATCTTCATCCTCTGAACTTTCTTTAGCATTATCTTGACTTCTGTCCTGTACTTTAAAAAAAAAAAAAAAAAATTTTTGTTATTTTAGGTTTCATGCTTGCAGCTGAGAGATGTTTATAATTTCATTAATTTCAAATGAGATATATTTTGCTCTTAAAAGCTCTTATTATACTCCATATTGTTCAGGAATTTCTCTAATTCTTAAACCGTGTTTGAGTGAAACCATGTTTTAGGGTGTTATGTTGTACGAGGGTTTTCTTCAATTCTTGGACCATGTTAGAGTAAAACCATGTCACAGAAGTACCATGTTATATGGGGGTTAGCTGTATAGACAATGCATGGGTTTTGCCTTAAGAAGAAGAGAGATGGGGCTCTGAGTGGACATTTTTATGTTATTAAAAATGATCTAAGAACCTAGTATAAAGGAACCATGGACATGGACAACAGGTAGGATTGACTTTGGGGGGAATGGGTGGGTGGGGAGGGGGACAGAGGGGAGCAAAAAGGGGATGGATGTAATACAACAACAATAAAATTTTTAAAAAATGATCCATTAGGTTACACGGATAATAAGCAGTGACTGAAACATTTTAACTCAGATTTGTCTGATTTAAACATAGTACAATTTCAACCCTACTTTGTATTCCTACCAATATGACAACAGAACATAGTAAATATTTCATAAATATTCTCTGAAGGTATAACTGTATGGATAAATAAATGGTGTGTATATATATACACACATACATAGGATTGCAGTAGATACTGTGGGGTAAGTAAAAAGCAGGGAGCTTTAGAAATTCTTGTACTGAATTAGAAATCTCTCTCCTATTTGCTCTAGAGTGGTGCTGGTAGGTGGAAGTTAACTGGAAGGAACAGTGGAAGGCAGGTACCCAACTCTTCACAGCTTTCTAAGTAAGCAGTGTTTCAATCTCTTAAAATAAGCCTCCAGGCACAGACCCTCAACTAGTGATTCTAAAAAGAGCAAGTAAACAGGGGGGAGTCCTTGGCTGGGAGCATTTTTGCTCCCCCTTCAGACTGTGTTAAGTCTGTGAAAAGTGTTAAGTAACACTTTAAGAAAAAAAATCAGCAACAAAGAAAAGCATCTTCTCCATTAATTAGAATCTTATTTCCTTCTGCATGCTATCTTTTCAAATAATATAATTTCTAAATTCAAAGGTATTACATTTAAACAAAGATCAGGGATATATTATAATTTTCAAGACATTTTCTAGCAGAATATAAGATGGATTTAAGTCTTGGTGAAATCCTGGCCTTCGGTTAGCTGTTTGTTCATTATACTCTTTAAATACAAACACTAGTAATCTAGGAATATATATGAATATAGATATGAGGTTTGTCTCAAAAGTATCTCGTATGCAAACTGTTTTAATTATATTGACATTGGCTTGATACTTTTGGGACAGACCTCTTATCATAACCCAACATGTGTGAAATTCAGCCTTAAAATAAACTCTAGCCCTTTGTGAAGAAACACCGTTGACCTTCTCACCTTTTTCTACAAAAAAATCATCATCATGCTTCAATATTAGTAATGAATCTTTTCTAGTAATCCACTAACATTTTAGTGCTAGAGAATGATGAGCATATCAATTTCTATACATTTTTAGGTAATATATTTAGCTCTGAGTTAAACAAATTACACAGGCTTGGAGAGTTATTCCATTTTCTTTCTTCATTAAAATTTAGCTTCATTTATGCCATCTCTAATATTAGCAATCATATTTTCAATAGAAATTTGAACAGCATTATTTCAATTTCAGTGCACAAATAAGTGATATAACCAGTCTTTGCTACGTTATAATCCTTTTAGCTTTAATTACTCTTCCTTAGAATATTGTCTCTTCCTATTTTATGAGTTTTAAAATGTATTTCCATTTTATATTCTGAAACAGTTCCTTGTAGTTGAGAAAGAAAAGGGCAAGTACATATATGCCACATTCTTTCGAAATTGTACTTTATCATTTCAATGGTTATTGTATCTAACCCATTATGTATTGGAATATGATATTGTGCAGTCATAAAAGAAACAGAATTTTAGAAAACCGCAGAGCTTAACATAAATCAACCAGCAGGATGAATTAGGGATCAAACATTAGAAAGTGCAAGAACTATGAAATAGAGCTCTCATTTAGTTAAATTTTGGATAATATAGAAATAGTTTAGTGGGGCTCCTTCATATCAATGAGATACAAATCACCTCAGCATTTATTAGTGCCCTATGAAGAAAGCGTTTTGAGTTATGAAATGATTATTCTAACTTAATAATGATTTTCTGTGGTTAATATAAAAGTTAAATAAATGTTTTTTAAAATGTCAAACAACTAATAAAGGTTAGTTGAATATAACCTTTATTTTTACTCTACAAGTAAAAAGTAGGGGATGATTAGACTGAAATATAGGTGGTATACACCAAGTGTGAGTAATTATGAAATTAAGGAGTGATCTTGAAACTTAAATGTTCTATAAGATGTTGAGTCTTCTGGAAATATGATATTTTTGACTCTGTTGTTCTTTCTCAAGACAGATTTGGCTGTTCAGGATCTTTTGTAGATCTACATACAAGGTATGTCCCAAAAGTATCAAGCCAGTGTCAATATAATTAAGTTTTCACGGCCAATACTTTTGGGACAGATCTCATAAATTTCAAGATTTTTTAAATTTCTGTAAATGATCTCATTGGAATTTTGATAGGGAGTTCATTGAATCCATAGATCACTTTGGGGAGTGGACATTTTAACAATACTGATTTAATAAATGAACATAGAATATCTTTTCATTTACTTGTGTCTTCAGTTTCTTTCATCAGTGTTTCATAATTTTTAGTATATGGATCTTTTACCTCTCTGAATTATCTCTCTAGAACTTCCACTGCCACCTGTGGGAGCTTAGCCAGCCGCCACATGCCTCCTCTGCATTTCCTACCTGTCTCTTTGTGGTGGAGTTGTTTCTTTTGTCTGTCCTTGGCTATAAGGCTTCCCTCCAGCTAATATTCAATTGGTTATTCAGGATGCTTTATCCACAGTTTAGTTGTAATTCCAGATTGGTCCTGGGAGGTAGGTGTAGCTTCCACTCACTCCTCTGCCATTAGAGAGCCTCTTAAAGGGCCAATGCACAAAAATTCTTTTGCAGTCTCTTACCCTGGGCTCCAGCAGAGGAAGGGCAGGGTGGGCTAGAGATGCTTGGTGATAACCTGAGGGTGGTGCTCTGGGGAGCAAACTAAAGGAACAGCTGCAAGGATCCCCGTGCTGAGTCATTCCCCATACTATGGAAGCCATCCTTCCCAGCCAGAGTGCCCCTCTCCAAGTGGTGTCAGCCTAAGGGAATCAATAGCCTGGCCCATAGGAATTACTCTGTCCCACCTACAGTGCTCAAACTGATTATAACTTGTTAGTTTAACAACTGATCAGCTTAACAGCTTGTTAGTTTAACAGCTAAGGAGAAAAATACAAAAGAAGCAGCCAAATTTGGAAGACAAAGAAACAGACCCCAAATGAAAGAGCAAGAGGTTTTTTCAGAAAAACTAATGAAATGGAGTCAAGCAATTTATCAGCTGGAGAGTTTAGAGTAATGATTAAAAGCATATTCAACAGCATGAAAAAAGACAGAAACCATAAAAATGGACCAGTCAGAAATAAAGAATGCAATATCCAAAATAAATAATACACTGAAAAAACAAATAATAGGTTATATATGAAACAGAGTATTGATTGAATCAGGAATTTGGAAGACAAGGTAGAAAAATAAAACCAAACACCCAGGCAAAGCAGAGAAAAAAAGAAGTTTAAAAAATGAAAAACAAGATCCTTGTCTTTGGTCATTTCTACTACAGTCAGAGCAGTCAACATGGGCATCATACTTTATGTTTTTAATGCTATTTTCTATTTCCATTATCTTCAACTTTTTAAACATGGATATATTCATTTTTCAATACTTCTATTTTTCCAAGATTTGGAAGTTATATATTCTATTACAAACTTAGAAACATAATAGAAGTAGAATTTCATGTTTGGTTCCTTTTAAGTAAGATGATAAATATAGCTTACATTTACTCATTCCCTAAATTTTAGTATTTAATACAATCTGAAATTTTATCAATTTTGTTTTTTAGTAATTTTTACATTATATTTTCTCTTTTAATAATAAATTCTAACATTTTCATTCAATTTTGTAATTGGATTGTGTAAAACAATTATTTAAATAATTTGTACAACTATATTTTGAATGATTTCATATCACCACTATCATTTGTTATGCCTTCACAAATCTTGAGTTATTTATTTTCATCCACTTCCTCCTTAACTGGAATATTATTTTCTGCCATTTTTATAACAATTTATTTTTTAGAATCCTTGCATATGTGAAAATATTTTGTGGCCTTAATATACAACTTAGTTATGTATAAAATTCTTGTGTAAAAAAAAAATAGCACTATTATATGCTACCAAATATTGCAGAGAAAATGTATTAATTCAGTGTACTTGTTTCTTTGTAGATCACCCAATTGTCTCTCCTTAATAGACTTTTTTTTTAATTAAGAATGCTTACTGAACCGGCACGTCTCTCCTTAATATATATTTTTTCATTTGAAATGACCATAAGCCCTATCAAAGTGTTTATGCTGGTTTCTAAAATTGGGTTTGAAAAGTCATATTCAATTAATTTCAAAATTTTCTATATTTTAATAGGCCTCATGTTGTTTTCTTCTGTTTCAAATCTTGAAATGAGCTCTAGTTGGAGGTGTTCTTTGACAACTATTTGTTGTCTCAGTATGGGTTTTCCCCTAAGTTCCTAAAACAAGAATTCAAGGGAAAGTGCAGTATGATTGGTGAGTGAACCACTAAATACTATCCTAACCAAGGAGTCTCTCTCCCTAGCATAAAGCAAGCTATAGACTGTTCCCTGTCTTTTCCTATATCAAATTGCTTCAAAAATATGGTTTCCAGCCCTGGCTGGTGGCATAGTGGATAAGTTGCTGGCCTGTGAACCTAAAGGTTGCTGGTTCAATTCCCAGCCAGGGCACACAACCAGGTTGCAAGCCAGGTCTCCAGCCAAGTTCATAGCTGGAGGCAGGTGAAAGGCAACCATACATTGATGTTTCTCTACCTCTCTGCCTCTCTCCCTTCCCTCCTCTCTGAAAGCAATAAATAAATTTTTAAAAAATATATGGTTTCTTTTCTCAATCATTTTCTATTCTCAAATCAAAATAACTTAGGATGGTCCTCTTACTATCTCCATTTCCCAGGTGAGGAAACTAAATTTTAGAGATTAAATAAACTGTAGAACTGCCATTGGTTCAACAATCTGCTCTTGAGCCCATTCTCTTAACTGATTTGTTGGATAGAGTTGGTATCCACTCCAACCTGCACCTTGTGGGTTATTACATTCTGAAATGATGGCATTCAGTAACATTTTTTATCTCCTATATACGTAGCTATGATGGTTCTGGTCTTCCTGCCACACCCAGTCTTTTTTCCTTATTACTCTCCAGCCTCCTGTATATTGAACCACTGTCAATCTCTTCCTTCTCTGTTGCTTTATGGGAATTGCAGGATCCAAAATGACCAATGTTGAGACACCTTTTAGATACAGAAGTGATATCAAAATAAAGTAATATGCAAGCAATTGCATATGCATGGCAATCTTAGAGTTAGCTAAGATTGATGATCAATAGATAGGCATTGAAATATAATTGCAGTATATTCCTACCTTCTTTCCAGTGAACAAGATGCTCTGTTGTAGGTGTGGCTTTATACTTAATCTTGCAATTTCATGTTATCCTATGTCTTCTCAGGCTTGGGCAGCAGTTCACTCTCTATTTGACATTGTGAGTTATCACGTAATTATCCTATCCTATGTCTTCATTTCTTTATAAGTATTTTGTTGAGAAGCTGGAAGAGTTTATAGCATGGAAGTGAACAAAATGCCATCTCACATGATCAGCCTTGCACTTTGAGGGATACCGCTCACCTTTTCACACCTGCTTCATTTGCACAAGAAGCCCAAGGGCAAGGCCCTGTCCCCTTTGTGCCTTGAGATAATTTTTTTTTTCATTATCATTCTAGAATTCAAAATATCTATTTATATGTAAAGGCAAATATTTTTTAATCACTACAACAGTTTTTAGTTTTATCATTATTTTGAGAGAAAAGTTATTTTTTAAAACTTTTTGCTGAATTAATCAGTTGCTTTTCTAAGTGGTTAATGTCTTATTTGAATATAAGTCACCTCAGAATCTTTGTGGTAGGTATAAACATGTAAACTAATAATTTAAGGTCATTTGCCTTAGTACCCTATTTGGCGCTTTGGTTAATGTGACATTTAAAAATAATATTTCAAACATGTCATTTTCAGTTTTGTGGTTTATTTCTTTCCATTAATTTCTGAAGAGGCTTTGTCAGTTGATTTTCACGTAGTTTTACATATTCTTTAAAAACAAATTTAAAAATGTATTAAAAAATAAATTAACAAAAGTACATTGACCCATGTTTAACTATTTTGTAATTAGAAATATTTTAACACATATTTTAAACTTTACTAAGATAGTGCTGGTATCTATTGGTATTTAATTCACACCCAACATACTTTCTAACTTAAATTAAAACCTTATTGGAGACATTCACTCCCATTGTAACTGTTTTCTTTAATGAACTACCAATTCATTTCCCCACACAGCATGCTCTAATTTGCACTTGTGGTGGTTTCTAGAAACATATGGGGACCAACTGTCGTTATGTTTGGGGATCTTCTACACAAAAACATGGTAATTGCTTTTGTTTTGCTGATTATTCTCAGACAGTCTTAAACCTCTTCAACTTTTTCTTTATCCACGAGGTTTTTAATTGCAAATCCCCTTCTGTTTTATCAAGTGAATTTCACATGATGAGCATCTTGGATGGGCTAGTTAATCTGTCCAGAGGTTCTATGATCTTTAGAAAATATCAACCCCTTGCATATAATTTACAAATTGTTCCCAGACAGAAGACATCATCAGACTTGTTATTTCCGTAGTGCCACAAACACAAAAGCGAAGAGACATGAAAGGTAAGAGGCCTGTTGCAACATAAAAGAGAAAGCATGATTGGCATATCTTTTGCTTTTGGGGGTGGTGGTGAGTAGCGGTAAAAGATACAATAATACAAGCATCTTCCTGATTGATTAAAGTAGTGAAGTGCATTCTTTGGTTCATAAATAATGCTCTATTACTTTTCTTCAAAGACAAGTAAACCTTGACAGAGTGACCTTTTCCAGGGCAGGAGTTGTTTCAGTGCCATAAATTATACTGTAAAACGAGTGGAAATGCTACTGAGAAGTGTGTGACAAAATAAGATTAAAGATTACTATACACAAAAGATTGTTGTTTTATTAATGGATTCCTGTCAATGGGATGAAAAATCCTCAGCTTTATATTGGATGCTGGGATCACGTCAAGCTGAAAATTAGGAGGGTATTTTCTAAAAGGTAACTAAATGTGTCAGAATAACAATATCCTGATTAGTTTCTTTCCTCCTGTATTATACTGGCTATTAAAGCAAATACAGTCATTGTCAACTAAGCTTGTACATCCACAGTCATTTGCTAGCACAGAGAAGGGCGGTGCTGCCTGTCGCTGGCATTGGTGTTAGGCTTGCAGCTGTGGCGAGAGCAGAGGGAGACACCACTGAACAGAGGTTGTTGGCGGTGTCTTCTTCAGTGTGTTGTGCATTGCCAAGAAGAGAAGGCATATGGCCATTCTCAAACCATTCATTTATCTTGTGAACACCCGGTCTGACAAAGCCATCCATGTCACTTTGGAAAAAAGAAAAATAACCACATAGCGACTTAAACTGTAAGTGGCTCTCAATTTTTTTTTTTAATAGTACACTTGTTTTCAATTGTATACATTGGTTAAAAAGCCAACATGAAATTATGAAAACTAAAATAAGACCACTTACAATATAATGAAGCATTTAAGTCTACTTAGATGAAATGAGATCATGACAATTCAAAGACTTTTGGGAAGTATCCACATCCTGTAGAAATTCCTCTTACTGTATTTAGTAAATTTTTGCTGTTATTGCAATTATCCCTGCCCAATGTTTCCTTAAAATCAAGACTGCAAGACTGTGTGTTAGAAACATCTCTTGATAGATTCTTTGGAAATGTGATTGCAATCTAAAATAAATTTATGTATATTATATATATATACACATTATATACATATATAATATATGTGTGTATGTGTGTGTGTACACAAACTAATAAAAGTATACAGATAATGGTGGCAAGAAAAGAAATAAAAAAGGAATGGGAACATTACATAGTATCAGATAAATATTTTGAATCATAGATTTCAATAGTAAAATTCATTCAAGTGTTATGGCCCTTTAACACAGACATACAATCAAATAAAACAGAAACAGAAACCTTCCTATGGAATTTAATTAAAGTTTTCAAAACTTTCCTTGGAATTTGATCTAGCAGGGCTCACTTAAATAATAACCACCCTTGTTAGATAGCGCATATGCTCGGCATGGCATGTTGCTATAAATCACGGCTTGTCACAAAGAAGAATAGATACACTGACTCTGGACTGCTTTGTTATTCTTTATAACTAGACACAGGGTATCAGTGTTACCTTCATTATGGGAAGAACAGAAATGTACGCCTAATCCACATGCACCATTTTAAAGATAGATGTCAAGAAGCCAAATGACAAAACAATGAGATTAATGTTGCAACGAGAATCCATCTACTCTTCAGACAATCATAAAATTCTAGTTAGTGCACATGGAGCAGACATGATGAACTGGGCAGATAGTTTGCACATACTTTCAGTGCATTAAGCAGAAAACCATTTCCTATTCTTGCAGAGCACATATCCACTCTCTCCAGGAGGTACTCTGTTTACTTAGTTTATGAACTATTTGAGGAGATAGCCAAACTGTGCAAGTATTACATTAGTCTTAGCATAAATCAAAATATATTAAATCATATTATTTTTAAGAATATACCACAATTTCCCCCTTTTAGACAAAATCATTAACTGAATCCTTCTAATAGGGAGCTCAGAAGTTCCTGGGTGCTCTTTTGCTGCCCCTGGGCCCTCCGGTCTCCAGAGTGTGCAGCAAGGCTACACTTTTCTTTAGCCTGCAAGACCTCAGACAAGGGAGAGGTAAATGGCATACAGGGGTAGGCAAAAGAAGGTTTATAATTGTAATACAAATGAATAATACAATAAATAAATGATAGCAATGCAAGAATAAACCCTTTTTTGCGTACTCACAACTATAACCCTATTTTTGCCAAAACTGTATATACAGAATCTTCAAGACCCAATACAGTCTTAGAAAATGTGTACAGCCCTGGCTGTGGATAAGGCGCCAGCCTGCAAACCCATAGGACACTGGTTCGATTCCCAGCCAGGCCACATAACCAGGATGCAAGCCAGGTCTCCAGCCAGGTCCGTAGCTGGAGGCAGGTGAAAAGCAACCACTCTCTGCCTCTCTCCTTTCCCCTCTCTCTAAAAAGTAATAAATAAAATCTTAAAAAAAAGAAAAGAAAAGAAAAGAAAATGTGTACAATCTAAGAACCAGAATAACAGCAGTGATTCCATATATAGATTTCAAGCTTTGGGGTATCCTTAATCTTGGAACCTAAAGGCTTGTGTGTTGGATGTCAATTTTTTTCTTCTTAACAGCTGGTCAACAGACTTGCCCTTTTGTTTTTAGCATTAAAAACAAAAACAAAAATACCTTCTCTCCCTCCCATCAATCATCCTTTTTCTACCAGACTGTGGAGAAGCTATTTATCAATGAGCAATTGATGAACCAGCCAGTGGGCCTCAGACCACTCATGGTCCTTCTGGATCTCAAGAATCTCTTCCTTTACTTCTGATATAGAGGGAAGAATCCCTGCTACAACTCTTTCTCATTAGTAGAAAAATTCTTACTGCTTCTCCATTCTTGACTTTTACATTCCAGATTTGGCAAGTTAGGGGTTACGTTTCCAATCTCACAAAGAGTATCATCTTAAAGTAGGAATGGTATATTTTCAATACAATTTTATGTAGATGTTAACTCATGATGATCTAAGAATCTACGATGGGGAGGCTTAATTCATTTGAGCTTCCAGAAATAACATTCTAATAGCAATGCTACAAAATGCTTCTGATGTCTCTTAGAAGATATAACAAATAACACAGAAACAATTTATATGTGCTTAAACATTTACACACACCTATATACTTATACTCAAAATCACCTCAATTTTTATCTTAGGGGAAATCAAACACAGCACTAGTAGAAAGATTGAACATATCTAAGCTAAATTCAGGCTAACATTATGAATGGCCCCTCAATCACAATATTCTTTAGTATTCTGGGAACAAGTAGAGCACGAAAGAGCTGGATATTTTATTTCTTAGGAACAAGTGAGTTTCCCCAAACAAAGCAGCTCAAAGCAAAGATGTCAGGCCTGTTTTCCAAGTTAGTGTTACTGACCTTGTTTCAAATATATGCTTCTGATGAGACTATACATCAAACTGTTCACTACTTACCTATTTGTAGTCACTGTGATAAAACTAAGACATAGCCACTAAGTAACAGCATAACCCCAATATATGAAAGTCTCAAACGCTGGGAGAAGATTCCAGCTTTCATCATAGCATTCAAAACCAAAACCAAGTTCCAGATAAAGGAAAAAAAAACACATGTTTTAACATGTTAAATATAGTAAAAGGAAATATAGGAGAATAGTTTTACTAGGGAGAGTCTTTCTGCATATGCAGAAAATACGTAAATTTGATGACATTGGAATTTGAAATTCTATAAAAATAAAAACACCATCAAGAAAGTAAAATAGAGCCCTGGCTGCTGGCACAGATGATAAGGCACCGGCCTGCCAACCCAAAGGTCACTGGTTCGATTCCCAGCCAGGGCACATAACTAGGTTACAAGCCAGGTCTCCAGCGAGATCTGTAGCTAGAGGCAAGGTGAAAGGCAACCACACATTAATGTCTCTCTCCCTCTCTCTAAAATAAATACATTTAAAAAAAAAGAAAGTAAAATAGAAGCTACAGACTTTTAAAAGTATACATTTAATGCACATAACATAAAAAGCAATATTTTTATGTAGTAAAAAATATCCCTCAAATTAACTGTGCCAGTAACTCACAGAAAAATGCTTAAAGGATATAAACACCCAGGTCACAGAATTAAATAGCAAACAAATACAATATAATCAACTCATTAATAAGCAGGAAAACATAAGTTAAAGAAAACATTTCTATCAATCAAAGTTATAAATACATAGAACATTAACTAATATACACTTGGGTTTAGGAAGACCATTTGGCAGCTCAGTTAGAGCTGATGGGAATAAATACTGGCTTAGGCTACTGGATGAATTATGAAAGTATTCACCAAGCCTTACAAAACCTTACAGAAAGAAAGCCAAACAAACAAACAAGCTCAAAAAAATTTATTGACTAACCCAAAGTCACGTAGCTTTCACATTGTCTAGCCTAGGCTTTTACGTGGCCCTCTGGCTTCTGTCTTTCCAAATCTCTAAGCTCCTTCTTAAAGTTTCCAGACCTCTAACCCCCTACTTAGAATTTAATAAGTACTTAAAATCATTTTCTTCATTTTCACTCTCTGTTAAACTTTGGGGATCACTTTTCAGTAATATATTGCCATTTCACATGTTGCTTCAATTTTCTAAAAATCTTATTAGCGAGAATGTAATGTTAAACATTAGCTTCTTCTCCTGGTCATCTGGAAATAAAGGGCTTAGACTAAATGATCTTTTTATGATCCATTACATCTCTAAAATTCTATGATTCCATCACTTTAAGGATATTTTCAAAGTACTCCGTGTGTGTGTGTGTGCATGTGTGTGTGTGTGTGTCCTTCCCTATGCTCTTCCTTGTTAAATCCAATGATTATCTCAATTCTAATTTGTGAATCCAAAAAGTTTTTTTCTACTTCGATTCTATTTTATTGTCATTGTATTACATTTATCCCATTTTCCCCTCTGTTCTCCCCTGCCCCACTCCCCAGTCCCCCTCCCACAGTCAATCCCACATGTTGTCCATGTCCATGGGTCATCCATGCTAGTTCCTTGACTAAAGTGTTCCCTTTATTTGCCTTTCTCTCCCTCCCCACTCCCCTCTGCACACTGAAAGTCTGTTCCTTGTTTCCATGCCTTTGTTTCTATTTTGCTTGTTTGTTTGTTTTGTTCATTAATATCCTGTATTGGGTGAGATCATATGGTATTTGTCCTTCACTGACTGGCTTATTTCACTAAGCATAATACTCTCCAGTTCCATCCATGTTGTTGCAAAAGGTACGAGTTCCTTCTTTCTTTCTGCTGTGTAGTATTCTATTGTGTAAATGTACCAAAGTTTTTTGATCTATTCATCCACTTAGGCTATTTCCAGCACTTGACTATTGTAAATAGCACTGCTATGAATATAGGGGTACATAGATTCTTCTAAATTGGTTTCAAGGTTCTTTGGTATAATCCTAACAGTGAAATCACTGGGTCAAAAAGCAGTTTTTTTTTTTTTGAAAAATTTTCATACTTTTCCATAGTGACTATACCAGTCTGCATTCCCACCAACAATGCACCAGGGTTCCTTTTTCTCCACATCTTCACCAACACTTCTTGTTATGTTGATTTATTGATGATGGCCATTCTGACAGGCGTGAGGTAGTATCTCATTGTGGTTTTAATTTGCATCTCTCTGATGGTTAGTGATGTTGAGCACTCTTTCATATGCCTACCAGCCCTTTGTATGTCCTCCTCAGAGAAGTATCTGTTCAGGTCCTTTGCCCAATTTTTAATTGGGCTGTCTGTCCCTAGTGTTGAGTTGCATAAGTTCTTTACATATGTTGGATGCCTCTTTGTCTGAGGTATCATTGGCAAACAAGTTTTCCCATACAGTTGATTCCCTTTTAATTTTGCCAGTGTTTTCATTAGCTGAACAGAAACTTTTCGGTTTAATATAGTCCCATTTGCTTATTTGTTCCCTTATTTCCTTTGCCCTTGGAGAAGTATCAGTGAAAATGTTTCTGCATAGGATATCTGAAATTTTACTTCCAATGTTTTCCTCTAGGATTTTTATGGTGTATGGCTTATGCTTAAGTTCTTTATCCTTCTTGAGTTTATTCTGGTGTATGGTGTAAGCTGGTGGTCTAGTTTTATTTTTTTGCATGTTGCTGTCCAGTTCTCCCAACACCACTTGTTGAAGAGGCTATTTGCACTCCATTTTGTATTTCTTCCATCCTTATTGAATATTAATTGACCACAGAGTCTTGGTTTTATTTCTGGGCTCTCTATTCTGTTCCATTAAAATATATGTCTAGCCTTATGTCAGTACTAGGTTGTTTTGATTACAGTGGTCTTATAGTTTGATATCCAGTGTTGTGATTCCTCTGACTTTGTTCTTTCTCAAGATTGCTGGGGCTAGTCCTGGTCATTTTTGGCTCCATATTTATTTTTGAAGTATTTTTTCTATATCTATGAAATATATCATTGGTATTTTCATTGGGATTGCATTGACTCTATAGATTGCTTTGGGTAGTATGGACATTTTAATGATGTTAATTCTTCCCATCCATGAACATGGTATATGCTTCCACATATTTGTAGCTTCCCCAATTTCTTTCTTCAGTGTTCTGTAGTTTTATGAATACAAGTCTTTTACCTCCTTGGTTAAGTTTCTTACTAAGTACTTTATATTTTTCTTGTTGCTATAGTAAATGGAATTTATTTTCTAGCTTCTATCTCTGGTGTTTCACTGTTGGTGTACAAAAATGCTTTTGATTTTTGAATATTGACTTTATATCCAGCTGTCTTGCTAAATTTGCTTGTTAGGTCAAGTAGTTTTTTGGTGGAGTCTATTGGGTCCTATATGCACAATATCATGTCATCTGCAAATAATGATAATTTTACTTCCTCCTTTCCAATTTGGATACCTTTGATTCTTTTTTCTTATCTGATTGCAATGGCTAGAACTTCCAAAATGATGTTGAACAGAAATGGAGAGAGTGGACTGTCTTGTCTTGTTCCTGAGCTCAGGGGAAACACTTTTAGTTTTTGCCTATTGAGCATGATGTTGGCAGCAGGTTTCGCATAGAAGGCCTTTATTATGTTAAGGTATGCTCCCTCTATTCCCATTTTGCTGAGTGTTTTTATCAAAAATGATTGCTGTACTTTATCAAATGTTTTTCAGCATCTATTGATATGATCATATGGCTATTGTCTTTCATCTTATTTATGTGATGTATTACATTTATTGATTTGCAAATGTTGTACTATCCTTGAATCCCTGGGATGAATCTCACTTGGTCATGGTGTATGATCTTCTTAATATATTGCTGGATCTAGGTGACCAATATTTTGTTGAGAATTTTAGCATCTATGTTCATCAGAGATATTGGTCTATAGTTCTCCTTCTTAGTTGTGTCTTGACCTGGTTTTGGGATTAGAATAATGTTGGCCTTAGAAAAAGAGTTTGGGAGTCTTCCCTCTTGGATTTTTTGGAGTAGATTGAGAAGGATAGCTGTTGGTTCTTTCCTAAGTGTTTGGTAAAATTCACCTGTGTGGCTGTCTGGCCCAGGGATCTTGTGCACTGGGAGTTTTTTTTATTACTGCTTCAATTTCCCTAGTTGTTCTATTCAGGATTTCTGCTGCTTTGGATTCAGTTTTGGTAGATTATACATTTCCAGAAATTTGTCCAATTCACCCAGGTTGTCAAATTTCCTGTTATATAATTGTATGTAGTAATTTCTTACAATCCTTTGTATTTCTGAAGTATCAATTTTGATTTCTCTGTCATTTCTGATTTTATTTGGGTCCTCTCTCCTTTATTTATTTATTTTTATGAGTCTGGTTAAAAACTTGTCAATTTTGTTTATCTTTTCAAGGAACCAGCTCCTGGATTTATTGGTTCTTTGAATTGTAGTTTTAGTCTCTAAGTCATTTAATTCTGCTCTGATATTGATTATTTCCTTCCTTCTGCTTGCTCTGGGCTTTGTTGTTGCTCCTCTAATTCTAGTAACTTTTATGATTAGGTTGTTTGTATAAGCTTCTTCTATCCTTGTTAGGTAGGCTTGTATTGCTATGGATTTCCCTCTGAGGCCTGCATTTGCTGTGTACAATAGGTTTTGGGCTATTGTGTATTCATTTCATTTCCATTTGTTTCCAAAAACTTTTTGATTTCTTCTTTGATCTCATTGATAACCTATTCATTACCTAATAGCATGTTATTCAGTTTTCATAAATTAAAATGTTTTTGTTTTTTTTCCCTTCAGATTGGTTTCTAGTTTCAAGCCATTGTGATCTGAGAAGCTTGGTATGATTTCAATTTCCTTGAATTTGTGGAGGCTTATCTTGTGTCCTACCATATAGTCTATCTTTGAAAATGTTCCATGTGAATTTGAAAAGAATGTGTATTTTGCTTCTTTGGGGTGAAGAGTTCTGTATATATCAATTAAGTCCATTTAATCTAGAGTTTTGTTCAGTGCCACAATATCTGTGGTGTTTTTTGTTTGGAAGATCTATCCAATGTTTGAAGTCCTCCAAGATTTTTCTTTTATATCTGAGTGCTCCTATTTTGGGTGCATATATGTTTATGAGGGTTATATCTTCTTGCTGGATTGTTCCCTTAAGTATTATAAAATGTCCTTCTTTGTCTCTTTTTATGGTCTTCATTGTAAAATCTACCTTGTCTGAAATAAGTATTGCTACCCAAACTTTTTTTCATTTGCTTGAACTATATTTTTCCTTCCCTTCACTTTCAGCCTGTGTTGATCTTTTATTCTGAGGAGGGTTTCTTATAGACAGCATATACGTGGGTCAAGTTTTCTTATCCATTCACCTACCCTATGTCTTTTGGTTGGTACATATAATCTGTTTATGTTTAAGGTTATTATTGACAGATACTTATTCATTGACATTGTTCCCCTTTGTACTTGTATTCCTCTCTATCTCTCTCTGTTTCTTCATCTTTTTTAAAGAAGACACTTTAGCATCCTTTGCAATGCTAATTTGGCGGAGATGTATTCTTTTAGCCTTCTTTTATCTGGGAAACTCCTTATTTCACCTTCCATTTTGAATGAGAGCCTTGCTTGATAGAGTGTTCTTGGTTGCAAGCCTTTGTTTTCTATTACTTGGAATATTGTTTGCCATTCCCTTCTGGTTTGTAGCTTTTCTGTGAGGAATAAGTTGGTAACCTCATTGGAGCCCCCATATATGTTATTTTCTGTTTCTCTCTTGATTCTTTTAGTGTTCTCTCCTTGTCTTTGAAATTTACCATTTTAATTATGATGTGTCTTAGAGTGGGTCTGTTTGAGTTCATCTTCATTGAGATCCTCTGTGCTTCCTGAACTTGAATGACATTTTCATGCATCAAGTTAGGGAAGTTTTCTATCATTATTTTTTCAAACAGGTTTTCCATCCCTTATTTTTCTTCTCCTTCTGGTATCCCTATGATATGGATATTATTGCATTTCATGTTGTCCTACAACTCTCTTCTTTCTTCTTCAGTCTTTTTTCATCTTGTTGCACTGTCTTGGAATATTTTTTATGTTGTCCTCCAGCCTACTGATCCAGTCATCTGTTTCCTCTAGCCTGCTGTTGATTCTTTCTACTGTATTCTTCAATTTGGAAATTGTATTCTTCATTTCCTCGTGGCTCTTATTGACAGTTTCTATGTCCTGTTTAATGCTGGTGTAGTTCTAAGTTCCTTGTGGCTTCCCTGGAGTTCTTCATAGTTCTCCTGGAGTTGTTTGTAGTTTTCTTTGAGCTTACTAGTTTATCAATATAAAATATGACAAGATAAGTATTGAGGGTCTCTAAACATATACACTCCATTTTTTTTTTAAAGAAGCAGGAGTTTCACTAAGTTGAGTAGGTGTTAATTAAGCAGTCTTTCTGAAAGGTGACTGAAATGTAATTCAAGTGTCTAGGGTTTGCAAATGTCTATAATTCTTGTAGATCAATCATCAAGAATTATCTTGGGTCCCCCAGTACAATAGAGTCAACCTAGTGCTTGAAGGATTCAGGTAAATTTGGTTTGTTTATTTAACTAATAGCATAGTTATATCTTACTTTAAATTATAAATTTCACAGGTACCAAGTAGTGTCAATTTTAAGTTCCCAAGGGTCCATCTGCTAAGCAAAGTCTGAATGCAACATTATTATTTACCATGTTTCATGACAGCCACTCTACAGCATGATCTTACTCTAGTTTTCAAATTCCTGCTTGGATTTCCCTTTTTCAATTTAAGATGATCAATCCTAAATCTATCTTTTTTTCATTTGTGACCTTCTCTGTTTTATAGTACATAGTAGTTCCATATTTAGTTTTAAATAGTCAAATGGGAAAAAATTTTTGCTCATTCCTTTTCTTAAAGGGGGTTTTAATATTTGATTTATGATATTTAGGTTTACCAGTTGAACATCATTTTCAGTATTTTATCACTAGTCATTATTATAAAATGCCTAATATAGAAGGCTGAATAATATCCCCCAAAGATATCTACATATCATGCCCAAAATCTGTTTTTTACCTTACATGGCAAAAAAGAATTTGCAGATATGACTTAGTTAGGCTCCTAAGATCAGAGACTACCTGGATTAGCCTGTGGGCCCAATATAATTGCAAGAGTCCTTGTAAAGGAGTCAGAGAGGGACATGTGATGATGGAAAGAAACAGTGATTAGATGTTATGCTGTTGGATTAGAAGATGGAGACAGGGGCCATGAGCCAAGGAATTCAGACAGTTTCTAGAAGTCGAAAAAGCTAAGAAACAGATTCTCCCTGATGCCTACAGAAGGAACCAGCTCTACCAACACCTTATCCAGTGAGATTTATTTTCAATTTCTGACCTTGTTGTATTAAACTACCAAGTGTATGGCAATTTACTACGTGAGCAATAATAAACTCAAATACTTACTGAACATGTGTTATTAGCTTTCCAGATTTTGAATTTTGCCTCTACTGAAGAGTTAAATATTGGTTTGGCTGTTTTGCATATTTTTTTATTTGTAAGAGATACTCTGAGATATTTAAAGACTACAGGATTATCTCTTTACAGACCACAGGATTTATCTCATTACATAAATTTAAATGGTTTTATTAACTTTCAAAAATTCATTATTGCATCCAACAAGAAGCATAAAGATGGCAATAGACCATCTCTGAAGACTTATCTAACTTCAACAAGAATAGGAGCAAAGGCTCCAGCAATATGTTGTATAGCTGGGCCTAAAATTATGAAAATTGTTTTCTTTTCTACAGAAATTTAGGAGCATGTCATCATGGTAAACACATTCTGGAATATAAGGGGCTGGTCTGTTTCATGAATAGATAGATTTTTGGGGCCTTTTGAAAGCCTACAAATCACCTCTTTCATGGAGTGCAATGATGAAATCCATGTGAAAAGGCCCCTGAAGTTAATAGTACATAAATAATCAGTTCAATACATGATACACAGTATACTGACAAATGTGTATTATTTACAGGTATTTATGGGACCAGTTAAGGCTTCTATCAATATGTTAACAATAGTAAGGTTTCCAGCAATTTTTTTTCTTTTTTTATTCTGATGTAGAAGCTATCACTGTCCCTCAGATGTTACTGAAGCATGTCTGATGGTTTCTCCAGCCTCTGAGTAATGTGATCACAGTTCCTCATCTCTATGAGACCATAATCTACAGGGAACATACAAGCCATTTTTTGAAGCCTACCAAAACCAAAATCACCAGTGGATCTAATGTTTAAGATTAGCATTAAAGACATTAAAATTTTAAACAATAAGAATTATTTTTCCAATACCACCTTGCACTTCAGAAGTGTAATCTTGGGGAAGTCATGGAGGACTCAGAGTAAGCTTGAGTTTACACAGTGAGCTGGAAAAGCTACTTGAAAAGGGAAAAGAGGACATTACAGGCACAAATAGAAAATGAACAATGGCATTGAAGTGAGTACATTGCATTCAAAGAACTAAAAGATGAGTACGAACATAGCTCCAATGGGAGATGAAAATGTAAGTGAAATCAGTTACTGTGGAAGTCAGATCCAGAAGGGCTGGGTATGACTCGCAGAGGCTTTATCTTGTTGTCCCAGAGAGGGGTATTTTTTAAAGAGACCTAGAGTGAATGAATTTGAAGCAAACAAGTTACATTGTTGGTGGTGCAGAAATAGAGAGAGGGAAGAAAACAATTATACACAAGGGTGCTTAGAAAAAGACAGTTGCTACAATCAAGATGAGGAGATGGGATTAACATCTGCCCTAGGAATTCATCAGATTTATTTACAGCATAAAAGGATGAGGTGGAATCAAAATAACAGATAGGAGACAAGAACTATATGACTAGGTTATTGGTTCCTTGCACAGATTAAAAGAGAAGGAACAATTAGGAATGAGTACAAAACAAAATCCTAATTGAACTGGAAGAGCCTATTTAAAATGGGGTAGAGTTATTCCTACCTTGGGCTTGTTCAGACTAAAGTGATTGTGGGATAAATGAATTACAGACATCCAGAATACTGGTAGATGCAGGAGCCTAGAACTCAGATGAGAAATCTTGACTCAGACTTGAGACTCATCAGCATATATACAGATGGTATTTGAAAGTATGATACTAAATAAAATCACCAGAGAACACACTTCATTTTTTCAAAGAATAAATTTGAAATGACTACTGTGAGGAGTTAGAAATAAGGATTATTTTTGCAAATACTGAAAAAATGTGTTCGATTGGTAAATTTTTATTCTGCATTGAAGCTGTATGATTCTTGCTGAAAAATAAATAAGCTATCTCCTTCAGGAGATGCTGAATAAATTTGGTTGATTCAATCTATTCATTAATTCACTAGGTGAAAACTTATTTAGATTATTCATCAACTGTGGAAAGTTTTACACCTTTTAATTGTATTGATTTGACTACTTATAAATGAAATTTTACTTCTCCAAAATGTTTCCTGGTTTATTAGGCAGTTATTCCATTTTCATTGATTCTATTTTTAACCCTATAAAATCATTGTCGTGTCTGGGGTTTCACTAACTTCCCCACTTTGCCTTGTCTTCTGTACTCCTTAATGAGACCATCTACTGAAATGAGGTGTTGAGGTATATATACTGTAGTATATATAGCTAGAATGGAAGTAAAAATATTTCACTTTTATTTTTCAGTGTTATCCTTGTATAAACTTTCCCTTTACACTTAATAAAGTTTTGGGACCATAAACTGTTATGTTTAGTGGTTAGGAAGGTTTGCCTTAAATAAAGTCCATTATCTTGAACCCAATCAGGATATATACTGTAATTGGTCCTAAAAAAGAGGAAACATTTAGCTCTGGCTGGAATGGCTCAGTGGGTTGAGTGCTGGCCTGCAAACTGAAAGGTCTGTGGTTCGATTCCTGGACAGGGTACGTGCCTGGGTTGTGGGTCAGGCGTCTCAGCATGTGAGAGGCAACCAATTGATGTTTAGCTCTCTCTCCTGTGTTTCTCTGCCTTTCTTCCCTCTTTAAAAAATAAAAGAGGAAACATTTACTCTATCTTTGAAAAAATATATATTATGCTTACATATTTCCCCCTTAATTATACCTTTGATCATATTGCCTAAAATTGACAATTTTGTTTTACAATTGGGAAAAACAGGTTAATTATGATGAACCATAGGAATAAGAGACTCTAAACAAAGTAGTAGATATTTCAAGTGATTCCAATGGGTAAAAATGTTTAATAATCCTTTAGCAAAATATTTTCTGTAAATAAGACAGCTGTACTTTACATGGAAGACTTTCATTTTTATTGAAGTCATCTCTTGGACACATGGCCTCATTACCAAATTGTTTTACCTAATTTAGTTATGCTAAATAGCTTGAGCAATTATAAAGTAAATAATCAGGAGGGTGCCTGTACTCACAGAAAAGGCAATTTCTGACTTTCACTGGGAAGGTCTAAATTTAAGAATTAGAAGTGGAAGTTGAAAATGTGGTTCCTATGATATACTCTTTGAACTTACTAACATTCAGAATTCTATAAAAAGTTCATTTTTTTTTTAAAGGTAAAGGGGGGTCAAAGTATAGCCCTACTAATTATTGATTTTAAAGGAATCCTCCTTTAGAAAATTTTCAAAAGACATTTTTCATTACCTTGAACAGTCAACCTATCCTTAGAGGTTTAAGGAAAATAAAAACAAATGGTCTTTGGAGATTAAAATGTAAACCTATATACCAATTTTTGTAATTTAATTAACAGCAAATAAATGCCTTAGCTAGTTTCTGCCATGAAGCTATTTATGAACTATTTATAAAACTAATTTAAAGAGATAATTTCATGTTTATACATTTTCCTTTAATGCTTAATTACAAATATTTAATATTCACCCTAAAAGTGAAGATACACCATGATGCTATAAAATAATTCATAGATTTTCCCTCTCCTAGTACCTTCAAGCATATGACCATAAAAACTCTACCACTGAGGGAATGTAGACTAGGACAAGCTGTCATGGTCAATAATAAGAAATCACCATTATTACTAAATGCTACTATATGTTCATAACATGTCTGCCTATTGTATATGTATTGATTCAATAGATATTTATGAAGCTCTTATTCAGGACTCTCTCCAGGATGTGAGACAGAGATATAAACAGATTAGTATGATGTACTAGGTGAAATAACAAAAGTATATTTAACATCATAAGACATAATAACAGCTTCACCTGAAGACTTGAGCAAAGTACATGAAAGAAGATGATCTTTGGAGTGAACACTGGTGAATGAGGGGGACTCTAGTTCCTCTGTGCTCTAGGCAGAAGGAAGAGAGGCATTGAAGTCTAGCTAGACCCCAGGGTCTGAATCTAACAGTGTTAGAAAATCTAAAGTTTTTAAAAACTTCAATTTCCAATTTTTTCCCAGGAAGCTCCAATTCAACAGATTTAGGGTGGGATCCAAGAATCTGGTTTTTTCCAAAGCTTCCCAGGTGATACTATGTGAAGTTTGTGTGTTACTATAATGAACTGAGTAGGAGGTGAAATAGCTAGAGAAGGTGCCATGAAAATGAATTGTGAGTAGGAGGTGAAATAGCTGGAAAAGGTACTGTGAAGATGTGCTGGGTCTGGTTTGTGAAGACCTTTTCTCCAAAAGATTATCTAAAGCAGCCTTTCTCAACATTTAATGTGCATATAAATCAGGGAATCTAGGGAAAGCAAATTTTGACTCCATAGTTGATGAGATTCTGAATTTCTAACAAGTTCCCAAGTGATACATACTAATGCTACTGGTCTGTGGATCATAATTTGCTGCTCTTGTTTGATGCACTGACAAGGAAAAGCACCTGTAAAATTAAGAATTTAAGGGTAAAAAAGTGGAGGAAACTGTCTTCTGATTCCCAAGCTGACTGATTGATGCTATTGAATGTTTAGCACTTTTAATATTTCTGTTTTGGGGATATTTTAGATAGTCAGAAAGAAAATAAGTTGTTTTTATTAGCTCCACAAATTAAATGCCTGTTAAACAGAGAGATAATATAGTGCAGTAGTAAAAACATTAAAACAAAACTATATATAGATTCTGAAGCCAGATTGACTGAGTTCATACTCTACTTCCATATTTTACTAGCTGTGATAGTTCAGGCCAAAAAAATTAACCTCTTCATTCCATGTAGAAAGAGTACTTATCTCTCAGGAATATGAGCCAAACACTGAGTTAACATATGGAAAGCATAAAGAACAAAGTCCAAAGAAGTCAAGTGATAGAGCAGCATCAGCCACTTCCTTATTTTTGTTTGTTTTCACAGATATCAACATGAGATCATATTGAAAGGTGAATACAGTTTTGAACTTGCTCTTTTTCTCACAGCCTTTTTTAGCTCTCTGGTGATCCTGGTTTTCAACCTTGTTTCTTTTCTTTACATGATGAATACCCCTTCCATTTTTCCTCATACTTAAAAATATTACACTTTTACCAAGTTTACTTTTTCTCCCATTTTTAGATTGCCTGATCCTTTGTAAATCTGTGCAATTCTGCCACTACCAACATTCATTCATAACTGTTCTCATCAAGATCCACAAATATTTCTCTGGGAAAATGTATTTTTTCCAAGTTAGTTACATCCTCAAAATTCTACAGCCATTTAAAATTAATAAAAAAGAGAATTTCAAATATAGATTATATTTACAAGTGCCTCTGTAATCTTGGGTTCAATGAATAATCTAAATGAGATTTAATGAGCAAGTATGCAGATTGGCAAAGAGAAGGCAGAGAAGTATTTCAGATATATCAAACAGTATTAACAAAGCCTAGTGATAGGATGAGCTACATGACTATGAAGCAAAGTAAGAAACCAGTTTGAAAGAAGAAAAAAGGTACTTGAGATTGGGAAATTAGAAGAACCAAGACTGATATATCACACCATGTAGCAACATCAATTTGGCAAGCCTGGAACTATGCTTCACAGAATCCCTTATTCTATAGCTTCAAGTTAGAGTTGTCTGACAGAAAAATTTGCATGAGGTTAGGAAGACAAATGAGTCAATAGCCACAACCCCTCTGACAGTTGTTAAGGTTAGATATGAGGAGAGACAGATGCCAGTGAGTCCTAACTTTCCTCTATTCTGCATCCTGCTTCTCTCCCTACCTGTCAGCTGTTTGCCAACAGCTAATTCAAACCACCACCTTATATAGACGCACAGACTCCCATAGGTTTCTCCAGCAATTCCCCTCAGGGTTCCACTCCAGAGGATGTGTCTGACTTCCGGAAGACTTTTAAGGGCCTTCTTTCAGACTCCAACACACCCTTCAGGCTTTTACCTCCCGAGCTTCTGGCACAATTGTTTAGGTCTTATTCCTGAACAATGGTTCTCCTTCCCTGATTGACACTGACATTGACACACCAGATTTTGGAGTTAAAACTTGTTCTCATAGAAAATAATTATACATAAAGGATTCTCAAGCAGAAAGAAACATGATAAATGGGGTCTTCAGGGAGAAGACTCAAACAGGAACTTTTCCTCATGGGTTGTGAGAATCATCAATTGAAAGTAGGGATAAGACCAGATGGGTTTAGTATTCCACTGTGTAAATGTATACTGTAATTGAACAACAATAAAATAAAATAATGTATATATTTTTAAAAAGACTTGATGAGCTATTTTGGTAATTCAAGTGGGAGATAAGTTAGATAGATCCCCAGAATGGGAACAGAAATGACCCTGGATTCCTCAAAGTCATTGACACTGAAGTTCCTCTTCTCAGAGCCTTTGTGATGTAATACAATCCTGGCACACAGTAGAAACATGTCAAAAGTTTACAGAGTATGAGAATGAATGGTATCCATAAAAGATGAGTTGTACTTTTATTTATTAATATAATTTAAAATAAAGGAAATGCTCCCTAAAATCTACTGCAACATAAGTTTCTTAAAGCCATGGAGGTTGGGGATCTGCCTTCTTATTACTGTATTTTCAGTGCCTAGAAAAGTGGTGCCTATTAAGGTTTGAATATGTATTTATTGAATGAATAAATTAATTATTGATGTCCATGGACATCACAAACCCTTATTTAAATAGGAAAAAAAGTGTGTTCAATAAGTTGAATTGTTCATTTCAAAAGAAAAGTTTCCAAAATCAGTTCACAGGGTGCCGCACAACCACATAAACATCTCCAAATATTCAGTCTACTAATTAAACTTAACTCACAATTTCAGAATGCTAGATCCTATAGAAAATAATTTAATAAAAATTTTATGATTTGGCTTTGTTAAAAAAAACATGTGTTTAATATGTTTCTGTCACAGGATTCTTCATTGTTGTTGCTTATTTTCTTCTAGGCAAGAAATGATATTGAGAGGTTTCTTTCCATCTTTCAGGAAAATTATTTTGGGCTATAAATATTAATAGATTTAGTAATAAATTACACACTTGAATGGCATTTTATTACTTAAAACTAAAATATTAAAAACCTTATTTGAAATGCACAGAGAAATCATGTAATTTAAGTCACCTTAGACTTGGAAATGGACTGCAAACCACTGCTTAAAAGAAGAATAATTCTTAAAATATGTATTTTGGTAATGGTCCAACATATTCCATAGAATCAACTTAAATCTTAAATCAACTGGTCTTCTGGTACAGTATATTTTCCTCAGATAAGCAAACTCTTTTTATCTGCTGCTTCCTTGGGCCATTCCTTAAACTTAATAACATAAGCACTAAAGTCAGATTTTTTTCTGACTATTAAAGTAAGGTTTTCTTCTCTATGAAAATGTTAACAATGTTATAAGCCAAGAGCATAATCTTCTCAAAAATAAATCCTATATATTGGCCACATGAAATATATACTCAAAAGTATGTCTCTAAATCATATTTCTTATCTTGGAGAAATTGGAATTAATAATTTAAGCATTAAATTTGTTCACTATATAATAGATGAATTCCTTATATTAATTCTATCTGGTCATTTTAGAGGTTTAAATAATAATATTATTGTGGAATCAGTTATCACCATTATACCTTCAATCAATATTTATCAGAACCAAAGCATAAAATATTATCCTTGCCCTAAATAGTTTTGTCTAAAATTCCTTAATTCTAATTAGTTACAAAAATACTCACTAACATGTGGTTTGCTTAGAGATGCTTAGTGTAAAGTAAGTTAGCCTACTTTTGTATAAGGTAAAATAGATTTAAAATCTTGCTGAGTTCCCCAATTACTTCCCCATTAAGAACTTTCATACCTGGCTTGTGGCACAGTGGATAAGGCACTGGCCTACAAACCCAAAGGTCACTGGTTCAATTTCCAGCCAGGGCACATAACCAGGTTGCAAGCCAGGTCTCCAGCCAGGTCCATAGCTGGAAGCAGGTGAAAGGCAATTACACATTGATGTCTTTCTCCCTCTCTGCCTCTCTTCCTTCCCCTCCCTAAAGATAATAAATAAAATCTTCAAAAAAAAAAGAAAGAAAGAAAGAACTTTCAGTGACTGTCCATGGCATGCAAAGGAAAACCTGGTTTCCTTAGCTCGATATCAAGGACCTCACAATCTATCCGAGTCTTTTTCAGTCCAATTGTCATTCTTCTTGAGCATTCTACTCTATACCAACTACATCAGAGCTTTGACTATTTCTGAAGAAACATGAATTCTGTACCTCTGAGGTGTCTGTGCACCATGAAGAGGCCATCTGGAACATTCTCCTTTTCCACCACTAAATCCTTCCATTATTGAAGGCTACACCAAGCTCATTGCTTCACAAAATGTTTCCATTTTTCACTTACCTGTCAACTCACTTCACAGTTTGTAATTCTTTCCCACCTTGGATTAGAGTTTCTTGTATAACCATTGTTTCCTTGCCTGCCAGGCTGTGAGACTGGGATGAAGTGAGATCATGTCTTATTCATATCTATATTTATCATATAAACAGATAAGTGTCCCATTACTAGTTATGATTTGGATTGAACTGAACTGGAGTAAAGTGCATTGATGAACAGAATAGAATTGAATCAAACTGAATTGAAAGGGTAGTGGTAGGAATGGGAATATGACATCAGACCAAGTTCTCCAATGCAACAATACACAAGTTAGCAGTTACATTTCTAGGACTGACTGAGATCTGAGATCTCCATTAGTCACTGTAGGAAATGCATAAAAAGGTAAGCACCTTCAAAAATCCTCATAATGCCTTCACTTATCTCATTGAAGGGAGAGGGAAGAGAGCCAAATTTGACCAGAAAATTTAGATACAATGACATTTAATTTTCAAGAACAATTCAAAGGGGACATTATATTTACATATAAAAAACTGAGGCCCAAATTCATATGGCAAGTGAGTGGCTGAGTAAGGATGCAAACACACATCTGCCAGGTTCAGGGTTGCTCTCTCAACCACACCAAATTGTTAAACTGTCATTCCCATTTTTACAATTAAAAATAAGTACATACTAGCTGCAGAACTGACCCATATTCCTAGAGATAACTAACATTTTTGTTTTCAGTATTTTTCTACAAGGATAAACAAACTATATATCTCTATCTATATATCTGAATCAATATATAGATATATATAATATCTCTGTTTATGGCCCATGTATAATAATGCTTTATTTTAGACACTCAACATTTTCCATATTCCAATATTCATCTACAGTATAAGTTTTATACTTTTATATTTTAATAATATATTAACCATAATTAAGTCTAAAAATTTTAAATAGTATTAGATATTTAGGTGGTTTTCTACCTTTTATCTTTATAAATAAAATTTAGTAAGCATCCTTGTGTTTCAATTTTTTGTGTATCTTTGATTACTTATTTGATGTTCAAATTTCAACTTTTATGTAAAAATAAAACAGAAGCACAGAGAAATTGAGTTGTATCTGACTTCACACTTCTAAAAACTAATGTACTCTAGAAATCAGTGCAAATCATCTAATTCAAAATTTCTCAACCTCAAGCACTGTTAATATTTTGAGCCAGATCATTACAAAAGGTCAGCAATGCTGTGCATTGAAGATATTTAGCAACATCCCTGGCCTTTATCCATACATGCCAGTAACAACCTCCATCCATGAACTCATGACAATCAAAACTAACTCAAGATATCACCAAGTGTCCTGAGCTGGGAACCGGGGGTGAATTGTAACACCTCGCCTCCATTGAAAATCATTGATCTAATATAATAGGCTACCCTAGTATATCAATTAACATTTATATACACCTGATTTTGGATAAGGAAAAAAATGGACATATAAGCATACTCATTTTTAAAAACTGGTGGGGGCCCATGGAAAAGGCAACAAATATCATTATATAAGACTATCAAAACACTCAACTTCAAGAATATACATAAAAAAAGAGCTAAATATTAAAAAGAATATATTCAAGTATTCCTGAATAACCAAACAATATCCGAAAATGTGTGTAGAAAACAAGTACCAGTTTTGTGCCAAGAGAGACAAAGCTGCAATACAAAAGACATCCTTTTCATAGCCTGCAATATAAGACACTTCCAGTAACCAGTTGAAAAATGAAGATAAAACCTTGAATAGAGACAGATTGATATGTAAAGAAAAAGAGGAAGTAGAGGTTAATGAATTATTTCTAAATCAATATAATGTAATAAAATTCTCTCTGCTGTGAAAATGTGAAATTTGTATTTATGCCCAGTGAAATATAGATGAACAGTGATTGTGCCTATTACACCTGTCACAGAGAAAAAAAAAAAAAATCAGGGCACATTATCTACTAGTTACAATTCTTCAAAACTGATTAACTTTAATACATTTTTTTCCCTTCACTGATCTTACAGTTTACTGAATATAGCACATTTTTATTAAAATAACCCACATCTTAATTCAAGTCACCCTTTTCTCTAACTCATATATCTCTGATCACTTATTTAAATTACCTGTTTAACTAATGGGAATAATGTAATCTCTAAGTCATGATATACTTAAAAGTTCAAATAAGGAGTCCCCAAAATGAAATTTTCAAGAAAACTAAGCAGGAGATATTAAAATAGTAAACTTTTTTCCCTTTGGTATCTATTTAGGGTAGAAATTCTTTGAAAGTACAATAGAAGTCATTACAAAGACAAATTTTGCTGATGTTCACAGTGTTATATGTTGGCAATTTGACTACTTGCTCTTTAACTCAGGCATTTTTGAAGTTCCATTATTTGATACACAGTCTTTGGATACTTTTATTGCTGTTAACTGAGTGTAGGGCTGTGTTTTTATTATTTGCCAATTTAGCAACTAATTGAATTTCCCAAACAGTTGATTTGATTTTAGCATTAAGAAAACTAAAAACACGTAATTATTCATTTGTCAGTCCAAAGTGTATGAAGAAAACTGACAGTACTTGTCTTTTCATTTAAGTCAGATTTACTACTGTTGTGGCAAAAAAAAAAAAAAAAAAAAATGCACAACTAAAATACTTGGGAATTGATTTTTATTACAAATCTTCAAGGTAACATAAAGAGTAGAAATATGGGACCAAAAGAAGTATTTCAAATGCCATATGATGAAACCAGGAAATGTCTCATCAAATTAGTCCACTAAAATAGTGAGCTCTAAATGCATAATTTCCTTGCAAGTGAAAATGTTTTGATTATTAAATATGAAACATATTTGTCTGAATTAATTTTTTTGAAAAATGCTCCTTCAGAACTATTCTCTGCATTTGTATAATAATATTGAGCTCTTAAACTAGTACTTAAGCTTTTAATTAATAATCTCTTAGGCCTTTACTTAGTAATGTTTTTACAGGGTAAATTTGTTTCCTGTTTTTATGTATACATAAAGCATAATGTAAAAATAAAACTATCCCTGTCACTTTAAATAAGAATGGTTTACTAATGATGTAACTCATATCCACTCTACAATATCTTGAACTGAACACACAATCATATGACTTCTCCCAACATTCACTCAGCCTGACTCCAGTCCCAGGGGTAGACTGCCTTCTGTTATGGCTCTCTGGAAGGAAAGCATGTGGTACATCCTTCAGAGAAGAAAAAACTATATTGAAATATGACTGAACTTTTAAATGTTCTGCTTGGATGGACAAACAGTAACTTGTTCTTGTGAGGTCTACTAAGTGTTATACAACTGATTAAACATAATATACATACACTCTTTTAGAAGAAATTGCTTCCACTAAGTTTCTTTCAATACATAGCAAGAAGAATGCTCACTAGGTTAAACCACACACACACACACACACAAACAGGGTTTCAAAGCATGACCAATATTTCCATCTTTAAAGCACAATGAAATAGTGAGATGTGAGTTTGTAAAATATTTTTAGCATTTTCCTTAATTAATTTTAAACAAAGAGACTGTATAGAGGGAATACATACACACTATAAAGTGATAAATGCCTGTGTCTCTTATAAGAGAAATTCTACTAGGAATAAGTAAGAATAAGCACAAATCTAGTTGTTTTTAGAACCTGCTGATATTCAGTTCCTCTGCTGCAGATCCCAAAAAGTATGAGACAGAATAAATGTCCTATTTTCTTTATTGTGCCTAAAGATTACTTTAGCTGAATAGGTGACTTCATCATTTTCTTGAACTTTTTGTAATTCTAGGACAATTGCCAATGACACGTTTTTCTCAACTATTCTAAGGCATCAATTCAAACCTTGTTTATACAAAAATCTCTAGGAAAAATATTAGCTGAAATACAGACCTCTCCCTCTCTCTCTCTGGTCAGTCCTCCCCATCAAAAGGTATTAAGATTGTTTTTCCTGTGGCAATGAATATGAAATTGCCAACATCCATCATTTTTAATGCAAGTAATATTCGTACCCATCAGGGAAATATGAGAGACAAATACCCAGATTGTTTAAGGTTGGTCTCAAGGTCAATCTTAACGATCTACCAGAAACATTCACAGGCAGTGGAAATTGCTTATAATTTTTTTAGTAATCTTTTAGTGTACCCTGTAGTAGACAAGTTGCATCTTCATAAACTCAAGTGGCCAACACAAGTTTTGACCCAATGAGACAGGCTTGGACTGGGTTGAATGAAAGAAAAACATATTTGTGGTGAGGGAAAGATCACATAACTTCTCCCTGAGCTCTTTTCCACTAGAGGGTTTGATACACCTCTTTAATTCAGTACAAGATTATCTAGCAATAAACTGTGCACTTACTTTTGTTTATGGAAGAAATAAACAGTATAAGGTTTGAAAAATATTTCACCTCTGAATTTTTTATGGAAGAGTTACAAATTGAACAAATCTAGAAGATGATAAATTCCAGAACCATAGCAAATAGCTAAATTAAATACCCATCCAATTTTACAGCAGATTTTAAAGATATCAGTATGTTTCTTATATAAGATGATGATTCCTAAATGCAAAGCCTTGAATAAAAACTAAAATGAAATTTGAAACCAGAATAAAATAGTATCCTCTTATGAGAAAGTAGTGAAAAATGCTGACAATTTAGCAGCATAGACATTAGAAAAAAATTAATGTTTTTTTTTTTTTTTGAGAGTTTCAACTAAAACAAAAGGAGAACTTAATGGATTAAATTTCGAAGGAGGTCAATTGAAAGGGCAGGTATTAATTCTGTCATACAATTTTAAAATAGCACCTAGTTAAAAAGAACCATGGGGTGTTTTCATGCTTATTTTTTCCATGAAGAAAAGTTGTATCAGCTTCGGTGGAGCAGATCAGATGATTTTAGAAACCACATCCTCATTACTCAGAACCAGATTCCACCTTTCAGTATTTCAGTATTATTAGTCTGTCCCCAATTTCTCCCTTTGAAACCACTGCATGTGTTCTCAGTGGTCTAGTGACCACTACTGATGCTAATCAGGTCCCTCATTTTCATAACCTTAGTGATGTGTAACATGAAGTAGGTCAGGCAAAAGAGGGAAATGTTCTAACTGGGGAGTGTCAATGTGTGCTAGAAATATTGTTTCTCTGTCTTTCTCTGTCTCTTTCTTTGTCTCAGCCCCACCTTGCAATTTTAAAATATGGCTCTTAGAGTTAATAAATCTGATTTTTCTTATCTGCTTTTTTCATGATACATGTTCAATATTGGTAAACTCTTGTCCTATTTTGGTGTCCCTATACATGGACATATACCTAGAAGTAAACACTCTTGCTTCTCTTTCTGCTCCTGCACTCACTCCTGTCCATGGTACATGTGACTTATCTGATTTGAGATTGGAAAGAGTTCCCAATAATAACTGGGGCATAATAATTAGACAAAAGTCACTCCATGGAAATAAGGACACTTCTCCCTCTTTTCTGTTCCCCTCACAGATAAGATAATCTCCAATTCCTCTTTTTTCATAAGGAAATCTAAGTGAGTCAGAGCCCCTCTGTAGCTTCTACACCCTGAACTCAGAGTGTCACTTGTTAATTCAAATGTAGCTAAGAGACTCTCCTTTGCCTAGTTTTATCAATGTATTGATTATCTGAAACTACATATATACCATTCCCCCAAAATGCAATCATCATTTCTAACCTTCACAGTTTCTGTTAGAAAATCTAACAGGGCACAGTAAGGCCAGGTTAACCCACCCCTGTTCCATGGTGTCTGGGGCCACGGCTGAACTTTAAAGATGGCAGCTCTAATCCACTGAAGGCCTGTTTACTCATGTGTCTTGCAATTGATACAGCTGCTGACTGGAACATCTGTATATGGCTCTTCATGATACCTTTGCTTTCTTGTAATATGGTGGCTGGCTTTTAAAGGCAAGTGTCTTGAGATAATGTCATAGATGTAGGCTGAGAGATACAGGGAAAGGTCTATATCCTTTTATTATCTAGGCTCTGAAGGCATGTAGCATCACTTCCTCTATACTCTATTAGTCAGAAAGTCACAAAGGGAGCAAACATAGGCCATCATCCCGTAGGAGGAGTGTCAGCCACGTTATAAGAAAATAATGTGGGATAAGATAAATAAATGTATTTGAAGGGGCATCTTTGAAAAACACAATCTGCCACTATAAGCAATAGAAGGATATTGTGTGCTGAACATTAGTTGACTTCTGGAAGAAAGATGGATTATTAGACTCCCTTAACTTCCAAATATTTTCAATAATTATTTTGGTTTTATGAGCACAAGTTTTCTCCAGATACAGGCAATATGCTAGGAAATGTGACAAGAATATTTTATACTAATGCAAGATACAAATTCTGCCTTCATAGTCTTAATAGTATTTAATGCCTTACATCTCCATAGTGCTTTATATATTCAAAACTTCTGCATATTGACTATTTTACTTTATCCTTTAAAGATCCTTATGGTCTATTATATCTATTTTGTATATGAATAAATTGAAATTAGGGAGCATTCAGGGACTTACCCAACATCATAGAAGTCATATATGATAAAAATAGGGTACATATTATAGAGAAAATTTTCTATTGTTTTTTATTGTCTAGTGAAGTCTTTTTCTATGTTTATTCTTTCCCACCATATTTTAGAGGTATACTTTAATCCAGAAACATAATTTTAATATATAAAAATACTAGTTCAAATAAAAATATATTCTGGAGTTTAACACTGCTCAATACACTCTCTACACTTCACATTAAGAAAGAAAGAAACAGAGAACCAAGATGGCAGAGGAGTAAGTGGAGCTACACCAATCTCCTCCCAAGACCAAACTGGAATTACAACTTAACTGGGGAGAATTCATCCAGAATAACTAACAGAACACCAACTGGAGAGAAGCCTTATTCCCACTGACAGAACAGAAGAGCCAATTCATCACATCGTGACTGAGGTAGGAAGTGCAGAGATGCAAGAGGCTGGCTGGGCTCCCACAGGTGGCAGCTGAAGGGACAGAGAAATGTCTGAGCAGCAGGGGCTCCACCTGAGAAGGGTGGGATCTAAACCCCCAAATGGGCTTCCCAGCCTACAGCAACACAGCTGAGAGTAAAACAGCACCCAGCTGTGAAAAGCAAAAAGCCCCCAGATTTAGCCAGCTTGACAGAGAGTTCTTAAAGAGACCATGCACGAAAATACAAAGGCACCCACTTACCATGGGCTCCAGCAGAGGGAGGGCACAGTGAACTAGAGATGCTTGGGGAAAGTTTGAGTCAGTGGCTTTAGAGGGAGAGTTGGGGGAACAGCCTGTGAGTCCAGGGCAGACCCATCCCCATACAGCCAGCAGACCACTTTTCTCCAAAGGGTAGGAGCCTGAGGGGAAGCCACAGTGCCACCCATAAGAATTAATCCGTCCCACCCAGCAGTGCCTAAACCTGAGCTCAGATCACAGGTTGATTGGATTAACAACTAGAGGAGACAGACAAAGACAGTGGCTCTCTGGTAGTCTCCAACCGGCTGACTAGGCCCAGACTGGGACACAAGCCAATGTCGCCAAGCAGATTCAGAAAGTAAAAAAGTGCACCTCTACACCACAGAAGATCACACCACTAAGACAGTAAGTCAAAGCAGACCAATCTAAGAAGGAGAAACAAACAAGAGCCAACTAAAATGGGGAGACAAAGAAATCAACCCTCAGCAAATGGAAGGGAGGAATCCCCAGGAAGAGTACAAAATGAAATAGAGGCAAGCACCTTATCACATATGGAATTCAAAATAATGATGATAGAGAAGCTCAATAAGCTCAGTGAATTCAAAGAAAACTACAAACAACTCCAGGGGAGCTACAAAAAACTCCAGGGAAGCTTCAAGGAACTTACTGAGAACTACACACGAGCATTAAAAAGGACACAGGCACCATCAATAAGAGCCAGGAGGAAATGAAGAATACCATTTCTGAATTGAAGAACATGATAGAATGAATCAAAAGCAGGCTAGAGAAAGCAGAGGATAGGATCATTGAGCTGGAGGTTAATGTAAAAAAAAAATTTCCAGGCAGTGCAACAAAACGAAAACAGACTGAAAAAGAATGAAGAGGTTTTCAGAGAGCTGCAGGACAACATGAAACCAAATAACATCTGTGTCATAGGGATACTAGATGGAGAAGAGGAGGAGCAAGGGATAGAAAACCTCTTTGGAAACGTAATGACAAAAATCTTCTCTAACTTGAGGAAAGAAAATGTCATTGCAAACTCAGGAAGCACAGAGGGTCCCAAGGATGATGAACCCAAACAGGCCACCTCCAAGACACATCATCATGAAAATGGAAATTTTCAAAGACAAGGAGAGAATCCTAAAAGCAGAAAGAAAGAAACAGCTAAAACATACAAGGGGACTCCCATAAGGTTATCAGCTGATTTCTCAACAGAAACGCAACAAGTCAGAATGGAATGGCAAAAAATATTTCAAGCAATGAAAAACAAAGGCTTGCAGCCAAGAATACTCTACGCAGCAAGGCTGTCATTCACAATGGAAGGTGAAGTAAGGAGCTTCCCAGACAAAAGAAGTCTAAAAGAATACATCTCCCATACCAGCATTGCAAGAGACGCTAAAGGGTCTGCTTTAAGATGACAAAACAGAGAGACAGACAGGAACACAGGTACAAAGGTAAATGGATTAAATGCACCAATCAATAGACATAGGGCAAGCCCTGGCTGGTAGCACAGTGGATAAGGCGCCAGCCTGGGAACCCAAAGGTCGCAGGTTCAATTCCCCAGCCAGGGCACATAACAAGGTTGCAAAACAGGTCTCCAGTCAGGTCTGTGGTTGGAGGCAGGTGAAAAGCAACCATACATTGATGCTTCTCTCCTTCTCTGCCTCTCTCCCTTCCCCTCTTTCTAAAACTAATTAAATAAAATCTTTATTAAAAAAAAAATACATAGGGCAGCTGAATGGATAAGAACCAACTTTAACTTATTAATGCTTTAACGTGATCTTGTTATAAATAGGTTTTACTAAATAAGGTACAATTTTGCATCTTACTTGTATCTGCATTACTGCAGGTCAAGTTTTCTTAGATTGGAATCATTTCACAATATGGGAAAATCAGGTTACTTGCAATAACTCAGAAAAATTGAATACAGTTAAGAAAAAAAAAAGTAAGAAAATGTGGATGTATATTACATAGAAGACATGCTATTTTTCTTATTCACTGTTATAAAACATGTGTAATATATTTTGTTAGCAATTTATATTTTAAATAGCAACCAACTGGTCATGGGTGTGTTGTGAAATCAGTCAATCTTTAGGTTAGAAAAGATGCTGAGAATGAAAACCAATTTGGATGGAAGTTGCAAACTACTAAACTATATGATTCATGTACATAGACAATATATACTCTCATATTAGCATGTAAATTAGATGAGATTCCTTTCAACTAAATTGTGGAAATACTCATTTCCAGTTATGAAGGCCCCCAAACTGGGGATGCTTAAGAAAAGGAATAAATGCTATAGTAAACTTTATTATTGAAATGTGAACATACCTAATCTCTACCTCAATAGACTCTTAAATAGTTCAGAGGTTAGTTTAGGACCACATAAAAAGGCAACCATAACTTCAAAAATAGCTAGAATACTATTCTACAAGATTAATTAAATCATAGGGATTTTTATTTTTTACCTCAACTTAGTAGACATAATAATTTCTACTCTGGGGACCAGCTGAGCACTGCAAGTGACATTATTTCTGAAGGCCTCAACTTGTAAAACACATGTAGAGGAAAAACAGAGGGTATTGAAAGAAGTAAGACCTGTGCACAGCCTAAATAAATAAATAAATAGATAGATCTACTGGTTAAAATGGAAAACTCCAAAAAGAGTAAGTTGTAGTTCTAGTAGCTACAATAAAGTTGAGTTGTATTATTGGAGGGGGGAGGATCTGATTCAAAGACCAAATTCATTTTTACTATGGGTTTGGCACTGTCTCTAGGACAACTTTCATAAAAGTGAGTTCTGCAATATACCATTTCTGTGATATATTTCACAAAAAGAGCATTCCAGAGTAAAATAAGTATTAAAGAAGAAAAAACTGCTTAATCTTGCTACAATATATCTAAAATACTATCATTTAACATGTAATAATTATGTAAGCTATTGGCATATTTTAATTTTTTTGTATTAACTCTTCAAAATCCAGTATGTACTTTAAACATGTGTAAAAATATGTATGAGTGTAAATGTATTTTTGCATGTGTTTGGTAATATTGCAATTCATATTAATTAAAAGAGTAATTCTTTAAACAAGTGAATTAACACAGGCATTTTTGGAATAATGAAAAGAAAACTTGTGTTAATATAATTTGAGAAGCTGGCAGAAGGCAATAATTTAATGGTGAATTGTCTGGATATGAAAGAGGGGAAAAAAAGTACACATTGGTGGTTACAGAATAGACAGGGGGATGTTAAGAAGAGCAAAGGAAATAGAGAAGCCAAAGAACTCATATGCATGACTCATAGACATGAACTAAGGGGGGCATTGCTGGAAGGAATGGGGTATTGGGTGGAGAGGGGCAAAGGGGGGGGGAAATTGGGACAACTGTAATAGCAAAATAAATAAAATGTATTAAAAAAGAAAGAAAGAAAGAAACAAAGGAAGAAGGCTCAATGGAATAACTAAAGACAAAACCGCCAAAGCAAAGATGGTCAATATGGAGAGCTATCTCAGATAGCTCCTAGGCTTTTCTTTGTCTTCAGATCAAAATGATTACATACAAATCACAACTAATGGATATTTCACTTCCTTTATTGCTTTGTAGATACACCCTAATGTAGTGAAACAGATATTTCACTGATGTACATTTTAAGAATGATTGAAGTCTACTCATAGGCAAAAATAAAGATTCAACATCCTAATATAAAAAAAAAGACATCTGGGGAAGGGGGTTAGGGGGAGGGGGAAGGCAGAGGCAAGGAAGGGGAACAATTTAGACAAGAACCTAGTATAAAGGAACCATGGACATGGACAACAGGTGGGTGGGGAGGGGGACAGAGGGGAGCAAAATGGGGATGGATGTAATACAACAACAATAAATTTTTTTAAAAAGACATCTAATCTTTACTTGGAGTTTGTATTAGTTTTTTAGGATTATCATAACAAAATACTGGGGATCTTAGATAACAAAATTTTATTGTCTCAGTTATAGAGGCTAGAAGTTCAAGAACAAGGTGTTGGTTCCTTTTGAAGTTTCTCTATTTGGCTTCATATTGTGCCTTCATGTTGTCTTCTCTTTGAGTGTTTCTTTCTCTTAATATGGTGTTCTTTTTATAAAGACACAAGTCATATTGCATTAGGGCCCAGCCCAATGACCTCATCTTAACTAATTATGTCTGCAGTGACTCTACTGCTAAATAATGTCACATTTAAAGGTATTAGATTAGGACTTCAAAACATAAATTCAACTCATAAAAGAACTGAATGAACTCTACCACATACAAATAAAGAAAATCCTTACTAATAACATTTAAGACGGGTGGTCATTCAGTGGCACACTGATGTAATATTCCACCATATAGAGCAGAAAAGCTGGTGAACAAAATGCAATAGAGGTACCATGGTAATCCACTGATGTTCTTGGGTGGGTTGAGTTAATGTAAACATAGGTGGAATCTGTGTATTTACTCTAGAGCAAAAGCCAACACAGAATTATTTTTCTATTACTTTTTATCTCATCTATCCACCACAATCTATTTAAGTTGTCTCTGTAACACCCTTTATGTTGAAGTATCTATGAATGATTCTAGGATATGAAAGGACAGGATCTACTCAGAAATCTAGTTTCATAAATGGTCTTGCTGCCAAATGTGCAAGGAGAGTCCAATGATTCATGAATAAATTAAGGCAAACTTTCAGATACCTTGCCAAATGAACTCAAAAAATATTCTAAAAGCACTGAGAGGAAAATAAATTTTGATTCAAGACTAATCCCGAGCCTATTGACTTAATAACAATTCAGATTTGACTTTAAAATATTAGAAGACAACTTTAAAATTTATCTAGATGGTATACATTTTCAGTACATCTACATTTCTTTGTTTAAGCCTCTTCTTGTTAAAATATAGAAGGAAAATAGGCATCATACTAGATCTTTCTTTCAGTTTTTGCAAAGCTATTCAAATGGAGAAGTACATTACATTACATACATCACATTTTAACAGGAACTTGTCAAATCCCATTTTTAAATGTTTTACTGTGAAAATGTAAAACATATGAAAATATAATAAGTTCATGTTATCATAATATTCAATAATTATTAAGAATTTACCACATTAACTTCATCTATCACTTTCTTCCTCTTCCCTGTCTCCTACCCTTTCTATTCTCCTTCCCTCCCCTGAATTATTCATTGCAAGCCCAGACATCATTATATTCATATATACTTCTGAACAGAGCTCTCAAGTTATAAATATTTTCTTATAACCCTTAGTACTGTAACCAAACCTAACAAAATAACATTAATTCCTTAATGCCATCTCATACTCCATACACATTCAAATTCTTCAAATTGTCTCCAAATGTGTTTATAGTTGTTTTGTTTGAATCAGGAGCCAAATAAAGTCCTTGCATCATAGTCACTTGTTACGTTCATTAAAGTGTTTTGAAAATTGAACTAAAAGTTTTAAGCAATGAGCTCATGAGGTTTACATGAGGCTTTTTTATCCTGCTTAGGAAACTTTCCCACCCAGAACTGCCTTGACTTTGTTCCAATATATGTACTGACCCCAAGGCAGGGCCAGCACATTTGCCCAACTGGGAAAATTTCAAACAACTGGAGAAGGGAGAAGAGAAATAAAAGCAGACAGAAGGGAAGAGAGATTCTGGGCAGGATTTAGGGCATTTTACTTTGGGGGAGGAATTGGAATTTTTAAAAAGCAAGCAGGCAAAGAAGAGTTATTGACAACTGTACCCCTACCCCTGTAAGGCCTATTTCTAGAATCTGTGTCAAATTTTGAACATTTATTGTTACCAACAATCTGTTGTAGTAACATGCTTGATTTCTATGCTCCTGGAGTGCATGCTGCTTATTCTACTAGGATGTATATAAGCTTATATACTGTAGGCATGGGCATGAAAACTAATATAATTATAATGATAAAACACATATGTATTTGGGCAGGCAGAATTCTAAGATGACCATTCCCTGGTGTATGCAGCCTGTGGAATCCTTTCCCCTTGAGTGTAGGTGAAACCTGTGCATATGATGGGATGGACACTATCTTGATTATGTTGCATTATTTAAAACTCCAGCCCTGGCTGGTAGCACAGTGGTTAAGGCGCCAGCCTGCGAACCCAAAGGTCGCAGGTTCGATTCCCCAGCCAGGGCACATAACCAGGTTGCGGACCAGGTCTCCAGTCAGGTCTGTGGCTGGAGGCAGGTGAAACACAACCACACATTGGTGTCTCTCTCCCTCTCTGCCTCTTTCTAAAAATGAAATAAAATCTTTAAAAAAAATAAAATAATAAAATAAAAAAATAAAACTCCATTGTTGCAGCCTGAAGAGCATTGGAAATCAGAAGCATTGTTGGTGGCCTGGACAAAGCAAACATCGTGTTGTAAGTTGTCTATGAGGGTCACGTGGTGAAGAACTGTGGCAGTCTCTAATTGCTGGAAGCCCTCCCTAGCTAATAGCCAGCAAGGAAATGGGCACCTCATGACTACACTCACAGGAAGCTGAATTCTGCTCACAATCTGAATCAGCTTCAAGGAGGACCCTGAGTTCTAGAAGAGAACCTCAGTGTGGCCAAGCCTTGATTGTACCCTTGTGAGACCCCAAGCTTGGCCCTGGGCACAATCCACCTTGCTTGGACTCCTGACCTAGGAGAAACTGTGAAAAAATAACCATCTGTTGTTTTAAGAAGAATCCAAATTTAGGGCAATTTGCTGTGCAGAAATAGAACATTAAAATATATACATATAATAATATAAATATATGTATATGTATACATTACAGTGAATCTGGAGTCAAGAGGTAATTAGAGTATAATTGTGACAAGTAGTAGAAACAACTGTTTAAATTTCTTCTTCAACAACTTCTTTCTTGCTAACAAAGTCCTGATTTTTATCCCATGTGCAACCACGTCCTTCAGGGAAGGGAGCAGCAGCCCCTGAAAGGAATACAACTTTGTGGGAGTCAATTACGGTGGCCTTTGTGCCCTGGGAGTAACTGGTTTTGATGTGAGTGTGGCGGAAGTCCTGAACAGTGAGAACTAAGGCGAAGTCATTGTGAAAAGTCACATATAGGAGGAAACATTTCTTTTTATTCTTCTAGGTAACCTGGTGTGCTGGCTGCAATTGCATCAGCTATTTTGGGTAGTAAAAAAGTCAGTATAAGAAAACAATCAAAAATGCTGAAGATGGCAGAATGGAAAAATTAAAAACATGAAGCTATGATGACCTTGATGATGTCATTGACTCCTTAATTAAAAAAACATGAAGTCACCCTACCAAAAGACCTTTTGTTGTTTGAGTTCATAAATAATAAATTAAGCCATTTTAACTATAATTTCTGTTATTTGCTACCCAAGTCATTATAATTTGTGTCTGTGTGGTATTATACAGTGTGTGTGTGTGTGTGTGTGTGTGTGTGTGTGTGTGAAGAAAGAGCACATACTTGATTAATGTTTATTATCAAAACATCTAAATAAATTGACCAAAATTTCCTTCTTTCTTCATTCATTTTAGACCCACCCTAAATAATATGAAGCTAGTTATTTTACTACAGTAAAGGGACTCTAACATTTATTCCATATTCTAGGCCAGATGCTATGCTTGATACTCTCATACATTTTCTTATTTATTCCTAGCAACAGCTTTTCAGTGTAGATATCATATTTAACTTTCTTTCTGGAATTTATGATTATCACAAGAACACTACATATCTTCAAACTATTTTCTAAAGAGTCCTCCTTTTTCTTGCATTAATTGAGATAGGATTCTTCCCTATAGATAGTCCTTTCCCTTCAGCTTTCTCAAGTGATGCCAGTAGTCTCCCTCAGCCCCTACCGATATAAGTACCTATGGAATAGCTATCCAGCTTGACCTCATTCTTCCTGCTTAAAAAGCCATGAGATTATATCACCCCCTGTTCACTAATCTTGTTACATATCAACACCCAGATTCCTTCTCCTCATTTCTCTTTTCATTCTTCTTCTCACTGCTTCTCACTTATCATGGCTCACTATCACTCCAAAATGACCCCTGTCTTAATTCTTAGTCATTTCAGTATGCCCATAGATCATGCTTCCAATAGTTGAGCTCAATTTTTCAACGCCTCTTTCTGAATTTGATCTTCATCTTATTTCAATGACTTCCTCTAAAGGACCTACCCTAGACTTTGTCAACCATCAATATCTGTAACCTCTCCATAATCCCAATTTCATGAATTCCTCTTCTGAGTTCCACCTCTTTCCAGCTCCCTTCTTTTAGAAGTATTTCTGTTTTATTAAGACTTCCAATTCATTGAGTCTATCACTGTTCTACTCCATGATCTCCTCTTTCCTCCTTACTTGGATTAAATTTAGTCAATCATTTTAATCACTCTCTAAAATAGATACTCAATTCTCTTACCCATCTCATGTTGGACCCATTTAACAAAGCCACAAACCTAGGTAAAACCAATTATCTGTGTTCTTTGCAGCTGTACAAAAAAAAAAAAAAAAAAAAGAATATAGCAAAAGGAAAACACAACCATACTTCCTGGTTCCTATTTAAATAATAACCATAAACCCCAAGTGTGCTTTTAATAATGCCCAGAAATCATACTATGATTTAGTCCATTTACTTTTTCACTGTAGTAATTAACTCTTTTATATCTCCTTTTTGCTCCTCAAACCTCCAACATTTCCTCTTCTACCCTTGTGCAAAACCGATGATTTTGCTGTTTACCAGGCTTTAAAAAATTGAATAACTAATTTTATTTCAAGTGAAAGGGGATGAGACAATTTCCCCATTAAAAACAAACCATGAAAACTGAAAATAATACTAAAGTATTAAAATGTTTTGAAGGTAAGATAAAACTAATAAGATAACGAAGAAATGTGGCATATGATCCAGGAGAAGATAACACAGATAACTATCCTTATCCCAAGAATATCTGCCAATTCGGGATAAGTAAAGTAAGAAGCTGAGAAGCTGAACAGCATTTTCCATATCCTTTCTGACAGTGACAAATGTTAGAAAATAAGTCCAGCCAAGGAATATCCTGGTAAACTACACATACTTTGTATTGGGATATTGAAAACTGGCTATATCATAATAAGCAAATTCAATAATAAATAAAGTTTGAATTACTTCAATCCTTGAAATTGGATTACATGATTTAGGTTTCTAGTGTCCCTAGATGCCTACCAGAAGCAAAAACATAACCTTATTTAAGGATGACATCATCCTCAGTAAGCTTTATAAAAATATTTTTGCATGTCCAGCACTTAAATTAAAAAACATTCTGCATGAAAGCCCTAACTAGTGTGGCTCAGGTGATTGGCCAACATCCTGCAAAGTAAAATGTTGCCAGTTTGATTCCCAGTCAGGGCACATGGCTAGACTGCATGGCTAGTTTGGTCCCTGGTAAGGGTGTGTACAAGAGGCAGCCAATTGATGTTTCTCTCTCACATTGATGTTTCTCTCCCTTTCTTTCTGCCTCAAAAGGAGAGAGAAAGAGAGAGAGAGAGGGAGAAAGAGAGAAAGAGAGGAGGGGGCGAGAGAGAGAGAGAATACCATATTAATAACAATGAAAGTAATAATAATAAAGAACAGGAAAAAAAAGATACACAAAAAAATCACAAAAAAGTGTTAGCAGTATCAGCCTAAAAGTATTAAATAACTATACTTAATAATCTTAATAAGATAAAAACAAGATGAGAATTTTTTTAAATACTTAAAATATTAAGAAATTTAGACCTGAAAAATATGCAAAGATTAAGAATCCAATAGATAAATTTAGCACAGATTAGACAGAGCTTTAAAAAATATTATGAGAGATAGCAGTATGAGAAGGACTCAATCCTCCTTGCTGGCTTTGAAGATGGGGGCGGTATAGCCAAGGAATGCGAGTGGTCTCTAGAACTAGAGGAAAAGAAAATGGATTCTCCTTTAGAGTTGCCAAAAAGAAACTCAGCACTACCAAAACCTTTACTTGAGCTCAGTGAGACCCATGTCAAGCTGCTGACCTGCAGAACTATTTAGCATCTTTTTAAGCAACAGTCTCTGGTTTCTGATTAAGATAAAGCATAGGTAAATGTGGTACTCACATTCTCCTACAGCCACATCAAAATTACAACTAAACTACAGAACAATCATAATTGAGAACCACCTAAAATCTAACTGAACAAAAGTTTTATAGCTAATGATATACAGAAGACATCATGTTGAGACTGGTAGGCAGGACAGAGACAGGGAACAAGGTGGCCCCAGATGTGGTAGATAAACATCGGGAGGGCTATCTCAGCTGTAAAGGTTCCCTCTGAGATGTGAGGGGTCCTGGCCCCACACCAGGCCTCTTAGCCCGGGGTTCCAGGGCTGGAAAAAGAAGTCTTCATAGGTTTTGTTTGTAAAAACCAGCAGGGATTGTGGCTAAGAGGCTCCTGAAGTCCCAGGCATTTCTTCCCAAAGGGCCCATGCACAGACTTACTTGGACTTACTCCCTCTGAGCTCCAACACTGGGGCAGCATTATGTACAATAGCTGAGATATAGAAACAATCCTAATTATCTACCAATAGATTAATGTATAAAGAAGAGGTGCATACATATTAGGGGAAGGGGCAAGAATAGAATTAGTTTCTCGAGGGCAGACCTGTTATAGTGCTGGCTTCCCCAGCTAGGTGAATATTCTAGGAACCCACCTGCACTGGTGCACTAGCTGGGGTTATTGTGAGAGGCTGCATTTGGATTCAGTGAATTTTTTGAAGACTCTGTCATGTGTTGCCCATTTCAAGATGAATGATTTATGATGCACCTGCCCACAGCATGCTGAGTGTTCAGTAGTTTTTTACTAAAAATGGCATGACCCCTGTGCCCACCCTCCCTATTCACCCCACCACCAGCAACTTTTTTTGTTTGTTTCCTCAAATGAAGAGTCCTCAAAAGGTAACGTTTTGCCAATATGGAAGAGGTGAAACCAAAAGGGGCTAAAGCATTAAAAGATATCAAAATTGTTAAGTTCAAAAATTGTTTTGAGCAGTGGAAGAAATGTCTTGGCAGGTGTATTGCATCAAATGGAGAGCCCTTTGAAGGTGACTGAAGTTTACACATGGCAGAATAAATACAAGATATTTTTTAAATACAAGGTATTTTATAAATAAATTCCAGTTATGGGGGTTCCCCCTGACACAATGGAATATGACTCAACCACAAAAAAAATGAATGAAATTTTCCTGTCTGCAACAACATGGATGGATCTTGAGGGTATTTTGCTGAGTAAAATATGTCAAAGAAAGATAAATGCTATAAATTGGTAGTTACAGAATAGTCACAGGGATGTAAACTATAGCATAGGTAACAGTCAATAAAATTGTAATGACTATGTATGGCGTAGATAGGTACTAGATTTACACAACTTTGGAAGTAATATAAAAGTCTGGTCAATGTGTTATACACCTGAAACTAATATAATATTGTACATCACTTGTAAATTAAAAATTATTTTAAAGATTTAAAATGTATATTATGAACCAGAAGACAGGCAGAAGAAAGCATTCTAATCAAAACAAGTAGAAAATATATGCATAGAAAATTTAAAAAGAAAAAATAATGTGGAGAGCAGGACCAATAAAATAGCATCAACAGAAGAGAAAGAAGCTAATCTACAATACACATAATCAAAATCCCAAAAAGGAAAGCAAAAGAGGGCAGAAGTAATATTTTAAAAGGTAATGATTAAAAATTTTCCAAAATTGATAAACTTTATGAAACACAGATTCAAAAAGCACTATGAGCCACAAGCAGCATTAATTTTTAAAAAGTAGGTACATCATTCTAAAATGTTGAAAACCAAAAACAGAAAATCTTATCACTACATAAGGGGAAAATAGATAAATCTGAAAGGACTGAGAATTAGACTACAGGAGGCTTTTCAACAGAAATGACAGAAATAGAAGGCACAGGGTTAATATCTTCAGTATATGGACACAGAATGCTATACCCAAAGAACACATTTTTCAAAAGTGATGGTACAAGAAAGACATTTTCTGACAAGGGAAAACTGGGAAAATTTAGCTCCAGCAGACCTGCAGTAGAGAAAATACTAAAAAATATTTTTCAGACAGAGGGAAATGAAACCAGATGGAAGCTCAGAAATCCATGAAGGAATGACAAGCAATAAAAATGATAAACATGTGTAAAAAATTTGAATGGATATTGTTTCTAAAACATAATAAAAGTATGGTTGTATTTAACATATATGAGCATATATACATATATATGCATATACTGTATACATATGTCTATGTCTGTGTTTTTGTATTTGTTAAGAAAAGGTGTGTGTGAATCTACACATAAAAATAAAAATACCCATACAAGCCACAAGGGGAGAAAATAAAATTAAAGTGTTATAAGGTTCTTGCATAGCTTAGGAAGAGTACAATATGCAAGTACTAAGTAGTCTTATATGTATGTCAAGTATGCAAGATGTAATTTCTAGGAGAACCACTAAATGAGGAGTATAAGATCAGACTAATCAAGGACCAAAATAATAATTCAAAGGGGGCAAATTGTGTGAAAAGGGTAACATACACTAGTTGGAGTTAAAAGAAAGGAAATAGTAAGATGGTGAATTTAAACCTCAACCTATCAGTAATTCATTATTCACTAAATCCCTATTCAAAAAGTATTCAGACCCAATTCTATGCTGCTAAGAAGGAAAATACTTATAGCATAAAGATATAGAAAGATTAGCAATGGTATCTTTGTCATTTGAGGCTGTGTCTTATGTGCACATATATTCATCTAATAAACTTATTACTATACCAGTTTTCAACATTTTAAAACACATATCAAACAAAAAGATTTCAAAACACTGACTTGACCTCAAAGACATATACTTCAACCAATGACTGCAGAACTTAACTTCAATATTTAGTAAATTTCAATTTAGTTAAAATTTTCAAATATAGAAGAGTTCTCATATAACTCCCATATACATAAATTTACCCACATTCCTCTATTATTAACATTTTACATAACTGCAATAAACTTGTACAATACTGTTAACTGAACTACCAACCGATAAGGTTAACCTTCATCACTTAGTTATGGTATCTGTGAAGTTATTGTTTTTCCCTTTTCAAATTCTATTCTTTGGAAGCAAGTTGTTAAGTCCTTACCATATTCAAGGGGAGGATAATTAATTTCCATTTGTTTAAATTAGTGTGGATTCATGAATACTTATTTTATTTGGCAGGGTTATAATCCAATATCATGATTACTGATTTTGTTATTGCAGCTGTTCCATCATTGGCTACTGGGAACTTACTCAGATGGGATCCTAAGTCCTTTTGACATGCCTGTATCATTTTTTGTTTGGTTGGTTTTATTCTTTGAGTACTTCCTTCTTTATGGCATGACAAAAACCCTCAAACTCATACTTTCTCTGTGTCAATGCGAGAAACTGACTACTTCACCCAGAAGCCCTTCTTCCCTTTATTGAAAAATAGCATTAAAAACAATGTATCTGGGTGCTGGGTATGTATACTGCTACTGGGTTGTCACAGCTTCTTTAGTGCAAAGCTAATATATTTATGTAAACTTCCCATGCATATAAATACGAGTGCATAATGATATCTCTGAGTCTAATCCCATGGCATTGGGTTCATTCTCTTTCCTTTTATTGTATTTATGATTTCTTACTCTAATAGTGAGAAATCAAGCTCTATATCCTAAATGTTATTTTTTAGCACAAAATAAAGCATTTATAAAAATCATTATAAACTGGCTCATGAAATAAGTTTTAATAAATTATACATAATCAAAACTATAGAGTATATTCTCTAACTCTAGGATTATACGCTGCACATAAATAACAAAAAGTTCTCCTAGGTTTGAAGATTAAGAATTACACTTTTAAAACTATCCCTTGGGCCCTGGCTGATAGCACAATGGATAAGGCGCCGGCCTGCGAACCCAAAGGTCGCAGGTTCAATTCCCCAGCCAGGGCACATAACAGGGTTACAAAACAGGTCTCCAGTCAGGTCTGTGGCTGGAGGCAGGTGAAAAGCAACCATACATTGATGTCTCTCTCCCTCTCTGCCTCTCTCTCTTCCCCTCTTTCTAAAAATAATTAAAAATAAAATCTTAAAAAAAAAAACTATCCCTTGGATCAAAGAAGACATTAGGGTGAATATTTTTAAATATTAATTATATTAGTGAAGTGATAATAAAAATGCACTGTATCAAAATTTGTAGTATGCAGGAAATCTATGCTTATAGAGAATTGAATGAATACATTAGAAAAATAGGATTAAAATGAATTGAATTAAGCCCTGGCTGGTGGCATAGTGGATAAGGCACCAGCCTATGAACCCAAAGGTCACTGGTTCAATTCCCAGGAAGGGCACATAATGAGGTTGCAAGCCAGGTCTCCAGCCAGATCCATAGCCGAAGGCAGGTGAAAGGCAACCATACGTTGATGTCTCTCTTCTTCTCTCTGTCTCTCCCTTCCCCTCTCTCTAAAAATAATAAATAAAATATTTTTTAATGAATTGAATTAAGAATAGCAAATTTAATGAAAGTAGAAAATAAATACAAAATATAATGTAGAAAACCAAAGAGAGAAAATCAATAGGGTTAAAGCTTATTTTCTGAGATTAACAAAATATATCATTCTCTGGTAAGCCTAATCAAAAATAAAGCACCAATATATAATATGAAGATTGTAAAAATGATATTAAGGATACTATAATATCTAAAAGGTTACAAAAAGATAATATGAATTTTATGACTTAATTTATAAAATGTTAATGAATTGTACTAATTCATAGTTACCTAAATAGAAACAAGAATAAATTGAAAATCTGAGGAATCCCACAAATATTAACAAAATTGAAACCATAACCATGAACCATTCCATAAACAGAACCTTAAGACCAGATGGCTCTACCAGTATTCTATCAAACATTTAAGGAAAAAATGACATTATAGAAACTGTTTTGCAGAAGATTAAAAAAAAAGGAACACTTCAAAACTCATTATAAGAGATGAGTGTAACCTGGATACCAAACAAGGACATAACCAGAAAAAAAAAATTATAGGCCAACATTACTTGTCAACATTAGTTGCAAACTACTTTTTAAAATTGTAAAATATAATACAGCAATATGGAAAATAATAATAAAATCACAACTAAGTGGTGGTTATTTAAGAAATGCAAAATCAACTTAACCTTTAAAAAGAAATCAAAATAATTCATTATGTGAACAAAAATATCATTACATGAAAAATATCATTCGATGGTTTCAAAAAATGAATAAAATGTTTTTAACAAAGTTAAATATCTACTCAAGGTTAAAACTGCCAGCAAACTAAGAGTAGAAGAAATTTTTTTTTTTACTCTATTAAAGGAAAACCCACAGGAAACATAATCATCAATGAAATGTTGAAAAGTTTTCCTCTGATAAATGACATAAAAATAGACTCCATTATCCCTACTTATATTCAATATTTTGATGAGAATTCTAGCAACTACAATAAGGCAAGAAATAGATTAAAAGAAATAATCATTGGAAGGAAATAAAATTGCCATGATTCATCATAATATATAATATATGTGCAAAAAGCCTAAAAGATTTTACATATAAATTACTCAAATTATGAATTACTGGACTATATGAATTAATTATATAAGTGTTTTTATATGCCAAAAATAAACCATTAGAAAATGGAAATCACTCCAGCCAAGATGGAGGCATAGATAGGTATGCTTTGTCTCCTTCCACAACTAAGAAGGAATACAACTCAAACTAGAGGCAACCAGAAGTTTCAGAAAATCAAGCTGCACAAAGTCCAACACACAAAGATATAAAGAAATACTCATCAACAGGTAGGAGAGGCACAGCTGGGAAAGAGATAACTCAGTTTGGCAGTGTGACAGCTGTGGCAGGACTGGGGTTGTGGCCACCCAGTGGAAAGTACAGTCACACATTTTTATTTTTAAAGTAGGGACACCTGGGGAGTACTCCTGGCACCAGACCAGACCATGCAGCTCATGGTTCCAGCACAGGAGAAATAAAGCTTCATTGCTTCTGACTATGAAAACTAGTCAGGGTTGGGGTGGAGAGAGAAATTGCCCATCTCTCAGCAGAGTCTATTTGTTTAGAGGGCCCCACGATCCTAGAACATCCACAGACCCACCCACCCTGGGAATCATGGCCAGGGCAACAGCTAGAGAGGCACCAGTCCCATATGGGAAGTGGGAGAGGTGTTTAGAAAAGGGGTGAGTGCCAAGCAAGCAGCATTTTTCCCTCATAGACCCCTCTCACACACACAGCACCACAACGTGGTGAAAGGGGTTACCCAGGACAGACAAATACATAAGGCTCTGCCCCTTACAACATAACAGGAGTGACAGCTCTACCTAAAACACAGAGGCAAACATAGTAACCTGTCAAGTTGAGGAGACAGAGAATTATGGCTGAAAGAAAGAAACGGATCAAGGTTCTAGTAGGAGAACTACGTGATAAGGAGATAGCCAACCTGACAGACATAGAGTTCAAAATGCTGGTGATAAAGGTGCTCATAGACTTGACAGATATGCTTGAGTACAGAAAATGCAGAGGGGAAGAAGTGAAGTGAAATAAAGGAAAACCCACATGAAACTAGTGGTGAAGGAAAAGAAGCCAGGGTTCAAATCAATGATTAGAATATAAGGAAGACATAAGCGGTCAAATTGTACAAAATGAGGCAATAAGAATTGAAAAAAATGACAGGCCTAGGAAGCTCTGAAATGGTTTTAAACATACCAACATCCAAATCATAGGAATATCAGAGAAGAACAGCAAGAAATTGAACACTTATATGGAAAAATAATGAAAAAATCTTTCCCAATTTGTTGAAAGACATAGACATATGAGTCCAAGAAACACAGAGAGTCCAAAACAAGTTAAACCCAAACAGTACCACACCATGACACATCATTAAAATGCCAAGGTTAAAGATAAAGGGAGAATCTTAAAAGCAGCAAGATAAAAAAAGAAAGTTACCTACAAAGGGATGCCTGTAAATCTTTCAGCTGATTTCTCAAAAAACCTTTTGCAGTCAAGAAGGGACTGGAAAGCCCTAGCTAGTGGCACAGTTGATAAGGCACCGGCTTGCATGCTCAAAGGTCACTGGTTCGATTCCCAGCTAGGACACATAACCAGGTTGCAAGCCAGGTCTCCAGCCAGGTCCCCAGCCAGGTCCCCAGCTGGAGGCAGGTGAAAGGCAACCATACATTGATGTTTCTCTTCCTTTCTTCCTCCCTCCTTTCCCCTCTCTCTAAAAATAATGAATAAAATCTTTAAAAAAATGTAACTAATTTCAAATTTATACTTAAATCTATAGCTAAACCTTTAAAGAATAAACAGCATGGTAGGAGGACTTTAAAACAGATTACAACACAACATTAATTAGCATGGTATTGATTAAAATAGAAATGCATAAACTAATAACATGGACAAAGAAACCCACTTAACCATGTGAAGATACTCATTTTAAAACTAATTTGACACTTTGGAGATATGGAAAAGAAATGATCTTTTTAGTAAATGGTGCTAAGAAAATTAAATTTCCTATGGAAAAAACATTCTGAATTTATTTCATACCAAACTCAATTCCAGTTATAAATATAAATGTGAAAAACCATCATCAATACAAATTCTAGAAGATACTATCTTTTCAATCAGACATGGGAAAAATTTCTTATAGTATGCAGAAAACACTAGGTATAAAGGCAAAAATTGATTAAGTGGACAATAGTGGTCCCTGCTTAATCACTGAGGTTTCACTTACTAGCAATCCAAAAGCTATTAAATGGAAAATTCCAGGAGTAAACAATTCATAAATTTTAAATTGTGCACCAATCTGAGTAGCATGATGAAATCTCACTATCCAACTCCCTCCTGCCAGGATGTAAATCATTCCCCTGTTCGCAATTTCACTCATAGATACATGAGGCCTGTCCTGAGAGCATCAAGCCAATGTCAATATAATTAAAAGTTTAAACAGCCAATATTTTCAGGACAGACCTTGTATATTCAACAAAACTGCAACATGCCCATAACAATAAAGGATACAGTAGGCTAAGAGCTCAAAACTAGAAACAATCCAAATGTCCATCAACTATAGAATGGAAAATCAAATTATATAATCTTACAATCCAATAGTCTACAGAAAATGAGTGTATTATAGCTATGTGCAACACAGTGTTTGATTTCTACAAAAACCATGTTGACACAAATGCAAAACATTATATACTAGCTATTAAAGTTCAGAACTAACCTGTAATGTTAAAATTCAGAATAGTGGTGACCTTGGGGGGAAAGCATAAGAATTATGATGGAATATGTGAGGATTTCTACCCTGCCAACAGTTTTCTATTGTTTGACCAAGATGATAGCCACACAGTCCTCTTATGGTAATAACTCAGAGAGCTGCACATTGATATTTGGTATACTTTTCTCTGGACTGTTCTTAACAATAATTTTTTTTTTAAATATAAAGCAATCAGGTGGAAATTTTCAGACTTACCACCACCACAATCCACCTACCGGCAACTGCACTCAGATAACAGATGACCCTTGAATAGAATGGGTTTGAACTGTGCGGGTTCATTTTATTTTATTTTTTTCAAATAAATACAGCCCACCAACCATTCTTAACCTCTTTAACCTCAGTTTCCACATTGGAGGAATTCAAACAGCTACAGATGGAAACAGCATTTTCACACTCCTAGTTTCAGATTCGCAAATGCAAGTGGGAAACATTCTTCCCATTTAGGGTTGGTTGAATCTGTATTTGCAAAGTACCAGTTGTAAAGTCAAAAGTTATTTGTTGATTTTTTTCAATATGTGGGGGGCCTCACCCCTAAATCCTGCTTCTTCTCATTTAATATTGTTGATAATGCCAACCATCCAACCTGTTCTCTAAATTTCATCCCTGCCTACCTCCCCAAAAACATCACTTTAAATATTCTCTCCAGCCTCTCCCACATCATTAATATTTTCCTCTCTCATGCATCATTTACTCTATTTTTTTTTTTAAGATTTTTCATTCATTTTTTCAGAGGGAAGGGCAGGGAAGGAGGAAGAAAGGGAGAAAAACATCAATACCTTTCACCTGCCTCCAGCTAAGGACATGGCTGGAGAACTGGCTTGCAAACTGGATATGTGCCCTGACTGGGGAATCGAACCACCAACCTCTGGGTTCAGGCCAGTGCCAATCCACTGAGCCACACCAGCCAGCATCATTTTCCTCAAAAGCAAATAGAAGTTATTTGTTCTATTATTGAAAAAAAAATGTATACTTAAATTGATGCTGTTTTCCCCATAAGTTAAGGCCCTGTTTTTCCAACTGCTCTTTGCAGTACAATTCAGGAAAAGGGTCATTATGTGTGACCTCATCTAGCCTCTCCTTACCTGTTCCCTTAAATACCCTCTCAACCAGCCTTTTCCCTCACCACTCCAGAAAGTTATTCTCTTGTCAAGGTCACTAACAACCTACCTATTGACTTGCTAATGACCTTTATCCTCATCTTGTTTGACTCATCTGTAAGAAATCTCACCTAATATAGGAAAATAATGAACAAAATAAATAAATGAGCAACACAGAATCAGAGGCATGGAAACAAGGAACAGACTGACAGTGACCAGAAGGGAAGAGGGAGGGGAAGAGGGGGGAAACAGGGGAAGGGTTTAGTCAAGGAATTGGTATAAATGACCCATGGGCACAGACAAGGTAGGGATTGACTCTGAGAGATGGGATGGGGTGGGTGGGGCAGGAAAGATCAATGGGATTGGAGGTGGGGTGGGACAGCTGTAGCACAACAATAAATTAATTAAAAACAAAAACTGAGCCCTCTCTCTTTGACATTCTTTCTTCCATGGGCTTCCTACCTGGTTTCCTACCACATCACAAATAGGCTTCTCTTCTTAGTTCTCTTCTCTGTGTCTTCCTCTTTTTCTAGATCACTTAATGTTCGAACTGAATCTTAATTCTCTAGTCTACATTCCCATATTCTCTCAATGACCTCATTCAGTCCCATGCTTCAAATACCCTTGATATGTTGACAGCAACTCTCAAATATAAATCTCCAACCCAAATCTATTTTTTGAACTCCAGATTCATCAATCCAACTACCTACTTGACATTTTCACTTAGTTTTTGACATATTAAATTTAACATGTCTGAAGCTGAACTTCTGATTTGTTCCCCTGTCCTGCTCCATGGAATTTTCCCATATGTTGGAGGCAGTTCCATTCTTCCAGATACTTAAAACAAAAATCTTAGTCATCCACATTTAATCCAGTAGGAAATTCTATCAGGCTCACCTTTGAAAAAGTCATCTAGAGCTTGACAAATTCTTTTTCTCTCCACATGTGTCATCTTGTTCCATGCTGCCATCATCTTCAGTGGATTACTTCAGTGGACCTCTAAACATCTCCCTGATTTATCTTCCTCAACCTACTCAAAAACAGCTTCCAGAGTGATATTTTTAAACTATTTTTACATATTATTTCACATATCTCTTTTTAATGGCTTTTCATTGCACTCAGAATAAAAGCCAAAGTCCTTTGATACTAATGATTTCCCCTCTCTTCCTTTTCTGTCTTATCAGCCTGATACTCCCGCTCTCACCTAAAATGGCTCCCTGCTGATGTCCATGCATGCCATACACATAAAATTCCACAGCCATTGAACTTGCTGTTCTCTCTGCCAGGAATGCAAACTTCCAAATATCTGGAATTATTTCCCTCACCTACTCCGTCTTTGTTGGTATTTAATTCTTCTCAATGACTCTTACTCTAATCCTATTTCAAATTGCACCCTGCTTCTTTCCATCTCACATTTTTTATTTCTTTAACCTTATTTTATTTATGATAGCACTTATTATCTCAATCATGCTAACTTATCCATATTTATTTATTGTGTTGTTATATATTGTCTGCCTCCCACACTAAAATGTAAGGTCACAGGGCAGCAAATTGTCTGTTTTGTTTGTGGGTGTAAACCTCAAAGCTTTTTTACATGTTTTGCAAATATATTCAGGCATAAAATAAAAGCCAGTGGGAGATTATGAGCCAGTGAATATATTTTTCAAAGCAAAATTTAGAAAAATAAAATTGATATTGATTTTTAGAAATATTAGAAAGAACAAGGTAGGACCATTCATAGAAATAAAAGGCCCATTAGTTTAGTATGGATAAGAGATCTTTTTATTTTCTCCAGAAAATAATGCTCCATACTCTATCAATGGGAGGAGGTAAAGAATATTAAATTAAAAATTGAAGGAGGTAAAAAAGAAAATGGTAGAATACCACACAGTCATAGAGCATTTAATAAGTGGGAATAGAGAAATTAAATGGCCAATACAGAGAAATTTCTGTTGTCCCTCAGTTTATAAAGAAAGGAAAGCCACCAATCCTAATGTGATGTGCCTCACCCAAAGTGTTTTTGCTGAGTATGCCAATCTAATACATGGTTAGTATTTTCTAAATATAATTTTTATTTAATATTTTATCTAAAACTCTATATCTAGACTATTTTCCTTCATGATCTCTCTCTCTCTCTCTCTCTCTCTCTCTCTCTCTCTCACACACACATACACACACAATATTGTATAAAACTATATTCTTCCTTGTACTAAATATTTAGAAATAAATAAATGACAGGAAGCAAACATGTATCTGACTATCTCAGAAATCTCAGACCTCAGGCAGGCTAAGAGCATCTCATATACTAGACTTATTTGAGGACAATTTTAATTTACCAAATAATAAGAATTCCTCTGCAGCCAATTTTCTCAAAATATTTACTGATGTACTCTGTCACTAAGGGTCTACTTGAATAAAAAATAAAGTGGTTTAGGTAAAATCATTATTGAGAATAATTAAGGGTAATCAACTGACTCTATAAAAAAAATAAGGCACATGAAAACTCTAATTCCTCCATTATATGTCTTGAGGCAAAAAGGGCTTTCTACTATAATATCTAGAATAAATCTAAAATAATTTCAAGAAAAAAATAATAAAATAAAATAAAATAAAATAATTTCACTACAACAAAGAACAGATTCAGATCCCATCTATTTATTCATTTGATAACACTCTATATTGATGGAAACCCTACTGTGTGCCAGGGATGAAGACAAAATACCCATTACAAATTAATAATTTATTTCTGAAAGAAATAATTTTACCAATACTTTGAGTAAAGTGTTGTGAATATTGTGTTAGAAATAAATAAGAAATAATTCATGGGCTAGGGGAACAAAGAAGAAAGAAATAATCTAGCTTGGATTAGCAGAGATATCAGGCTAACCTGTCTCAAATTCATAGGAACCTGCAGAAAATCGAGGAAGGAATAAACTACAGTCACAAGGGAGAAAAGAATGAAGGTGTCTATATGGAAACAATCACATCTCAAGAGTCTTTCATGGTGAGAAATCTGCACCTCAAGTTGTCTGGAAAGAGGCTTGCACATGGGGATAAATGAGAGTTAAAACTAGAAGAGCATGGACCTGATTATGAAATGTATTATTTGCCATACTCAGCAATTCAGATTTTCCTGAAGGCTATGGCAATTCATTGACAAAATGTAATCATGGGAACACTTTGATTTTAATTGAATATCCCTTTGTAAGTCCTGTGGAAGATGAATTGCAGAATAAAAGTCTGAAGTCAGGGAGAGCATTCATGAGGTTTGTTCAATAATTGCAAGAAAAAATAAACAAGCAACCTAAAACTGCAACAAGTAGTAGAGTGAAGAGTATGTTCCAAATAGAATATAGGAAGTAAACATGGCAGGATCTGGGGACTGGCTGATGGTGGGGAGAGTACAGGAGAAGGGGGAGCTTAGACTGATGGAAGTTTTCTGGTTTAGATGAATGGATGTGAGAGTATCACCAATAAAATAAGAAGAAGAACCAGTATGGATGTAAAGGAGTGGAGTCCAGTTTTTGACACATTGATTTTCAGATGTGTGTAGAGCACCTACTGGGAAAGGTTAGCTAGTGGCTTTGCTTCTGATTTTAAAGTTAAGAAAAGAAATCTGGGCAGTGATATTAATTAAGGTTACTAAATAAGTTTACTACCAGTGACTATATGGATAGCAAAAACAAAAGAGGAAGAATAAGACACTGGGAAAGGCTAGTAATTCTGAATTGGATCAAGGAGATAAGTCATCAAAGGAATCAGAGAATAAGATACTAGAGAATAGGAGAAACATGTGAGTCTGGGGAATGGAAAACTCCAAGAACAGAGAAGGGTCCACAAGATCAGATATCACAGAGCCATATGTAAGATAGGCATTTTAAAAATGTGCCTTAGTTGGCAATTGGAAAGACAATGACTTTAATCAGCAGTTCTTATTGAGTAGTGGGGAAAGAATGGGAATTTTTGGGTTAAGGGGTGAATATGTGATGAGGTGGAATTGAGTGTGCATCATTTTAAGAAGTTTGTGGTCAAGTGAAAGGAGAGAGTAGCTGGAGGGCAAATGTCATTTTAAAAAGCAGCTTTGTAAGGTAAATAGATTTAATATTGTGGGAAAAGCAGGTAGAAAAAACTTTGATGTTGTTACAAGGAGCCAAAATAAATGATGGTGCTAAGTTTCTATGAAGGTACAAAAGGATGGGATCTAGAATATTAGCAGAAGCTGGTGGCAGTGAAGATGAACAAACTGAAAGCTCAAACACTTATGTGTCACTTATGAAACAGGGACTCTATTTAATAGTCCTTGAAAGAATAAATAAAATGAAAAAAATGAATGAAAGACAATAAACTTAATTTTCCAAAGTATCTGTTTGCTCTCTAAAAATACAGGGATAGAAATACTTATCTCATTGGGACAATGCAATGATTATTAAGTAAGATTGCAAATGTAAAGCAGTTAGGTGAGCACTTGGCCTCATGATAGGCTCCAATGATTAACAGATCCTATTTTTGTTAGTTATTGGAGCAACCTGTTAGCTGTTGACTCATTAGTAATGATGATTGCCATGAGCAACCCATTGCATTTTTTCACCAAGCCTGAGTCATTACTCATGCACTAGAGCAAAAGCAACAGCAGAAAGGGAATGACTGGTCAGGGTTGAAGGAAATAAAGAATAAATACATTTCAGTTTTGATTTGTTCTTGTTGCTTTGAGATTATCTCTATTTGTTACACTTGGGGGCTCAAAAGGCAAAAGACCCAAATCATTTCTGAAAATGAACCATTATTTTCATTTCACTTCTAACAGGGTTCTCCCTTGGCAGCCTTAATATCTGGTTGTGCATACAGCCAAAAGCAAATTGGGGCTCCTCAGCTCTCTAACCCTGTTGACCAAGGACTCTACCAAGCCTTTAAACATCTCAGATTTACTCTTCCTTGTATTCCAAGTTATGGAAGTAAATAATTATTACCTTGAAAGACACACATACAGGGTAGGGCAAAAGTGGGTTTACAATTGTGAGTACACAAAACACAAAGCTTATTCTTAGATTATTATTAATTATTGAGTTATTCCCATATGAACAACTGTAAGCCTACCTTTGCCCACCCTGTATATGTCTCCACTTTCATGTAGATTTTTCGGTCCTTAAGATTAAGGCAAATGTTTCCCTGCTAAATGTTCTTGCCAAATCTTATAAGTATTCTACAGGTAAAAACCTAATGTATGTTCTACATGGTTCATATATTATAAGTAATTTCCCAACAATATACTAAATGTTATGATAGACAACTACTTAACTAAAAAGGCATCTTTTTCAAACGCAAATTAAGTAGTGCCCTTAAGGTTAATCATGAAATGTAAAGCAGTCTATTTATAGCTTGCATATATTTAATTTTCTGATTCACTGTTGTCAATGGTTTTGAAATTCTAATTCCACTATGATAAAATTTGAAAATGTGATAAAATTATTCAAATCTCTTATTTTTGTACTGACAATATAATTAGCTTATTCATATCTCAATATTAAAAATAACTAATGCTTTTTTACTCTTCCAACAATTCATTTGACTATTGGTTGACATCAGAAATCCCAGAATGGCACTGCAATTCAGTTAAAAACAAAAGGTTGTTATTTAAAACTACCTTTTCCTTTCCTTCCATCCCATCTTACTTTGTTTTTTCCTTCCTGTAAACAGACAACACTTATTTGACTGTTGACCATGGACTGTACTAGTCACCAAGGCAGATAGGAAATGTGAGATGCTTCCCATGTCTCAGGGAAGTTCACAGTTGAAACAGGAACAGACATTTTAAAAACATGAGATGTAAGTAGGAGGAAAGTGAGTGACTTTGTGAAAAATGAAGGAAGATTTCACAAAAGAGCTGTTATTTAGTTGGCTCTTAATAAAATGATTAGACTATAACCAGATTTTAAAAAGACAAGAGATACATTATAGTGTTATTCAGAAATAGCCTAGAAAACAACCCAAATATTTATTCACTAACAAATGGATAAATAAAAGTGCAGTATATCCATACTGTGGAATATTATTCAGTCTCAAAAAATAATGGAGTATATGATACAATATGTATAAATTATGAAAACCTTATGCTAAATGGAAGAAGCCAGTCACAAAATAATAAATATTGTATGTTTTTATTTATATGAAGTGTCCAAAATAGGCCAATCTATAGAAACAGAAAGTAGACTAATCATTTCCTAGGGTTTATGATGGCTAGTATATACAAATTTCTTTCTGGAAAAATTAAAATCCTCACTAAATAGATCAGAGTGGTGTTTGTAAATTCTGTGAATTTACTAAAAACACTTTAAACATGTAAACAAGTAAATTATGTTATATGAATTACATATATCTCAATAAAGCTTTTGTTTCCTATTTTAAATTTTTTTATCATTGATGTTCCTCATTTTCCCCCTTACTCCCTCTACTAAGCCTCCCACTACCTTCACCACATTATTGTCTGTGTCCATGGCCCATGCATATATGCATATATATTCTTTAGCTAAACTTTAAAAAAGAAAGAGATAAGACCATGTATTGGCCTATTAATTGTTCTTTTTCAAATTCCTTTAAGTGTAAAGTTAAATTGCTTATTTGAGATTTTTCTTATTTCTTGAGATAGCATGTAGTGCTCTGAATTTTCCTCCTAGGAATGCTTTCTCTATATTCCATAGATTTGGGGTTGCTTTGTTCTCATTTTCATTTGTTTCAAGGTATCTTTTGATTCATTCCTTCAACTCATTGTTAACTCATTTATTTAGTAACTTATTATTTAGCCTCCATGTCTTTACATGTTTTCAGTTTTTATTTTCTTATAGTTGATTTCTAGGTTTATGGTCAGAGAAAATGTTTGAAATGATTTCAATCTTCTTAAATTTACTGAGACTTGTTTTGTGTCCTAACATGTGGTCTTTCCTAGCAATGTTCCATGTATACTTGAAGAAAATGTACATTCTCCTGCTTTGGGGTGAAATTTAGGGCTACCATCCTTGATTTTCTCTTTGGCATATCTATCCATTGATGCCAATAGGGTGTTAAAATTCCCTACTATGATTCCCTTCGTGTCCATGAAGATTTTCTTTACATAGTTAGGAGCTCCTATGATAGGTTTCATAAATGTTTATAAGGCTTATGTCTTCCTGTGTGATTTTCCCTTTATCATTTTGTAGTGTCCTTCTTTGTTACTATAGCCTTTATTTTAGTCTATTTTGTCAGATATTGCTAAGCTAGGTATTTTTCTGTTTCCATTTGAGTGAAATAAATATATTTTCCTTCCCTTTATTTTTGTATGTATCTTTTGTTCTGAGGTGGGTCCCTTGTAGACAGCATATACATGGGTCTTATTTTCTTATCTATTCAGGTACCCTGTGTCTTTTGACTGGAGCATTTAAATCATTTACATTTTATGTGATTATTGATAGGTATGCATTTATTGATCTTTTATTCTTTTAATTATGTCCTCATTGTTGTTGTTATTCTTCCTCTTCCTCTTCTTCTCTTTCTTCTTCTCCCTTCTCTTCTCCTTCTTTCTTCCTCTTCTTCTCTTTTCTTTAAGCAGGCCCTTTAATACTTCTTATAATACTTGTTTGGTGGTAACAAACTCCTTTATCTTTTTTTTGTCTGGGAAGCTCTTTATTCCTCTTTTAATTTAAAACATTAGCCTTGTTGAGTAAAGTAGTCTTGGTTTTGGGTTTTTGTTTATCATCGCTTTGGATTCATGCCAATCCCATCTGGCCTGCAAGGTTTCTATTTAGAGATCAGCTGACAATCTTATTGAAGTTCCCTTGTGAGTAACTAACTTTCTCTAGCAGCTTTTAAGATTGTCTCTTTGTCTTTAACCTTTGTCATTTTAATTGTGTCTTGATGTGTCTTGATGTGGGTTTCTTTGGGTTCATCTTGTTTGGAACTCTTTGTGCTTCCTGGACATGTGTGTATTTTTCCATCATCAGATCAGGGAAATTTTCAGTCATTTTTTTCTTCAGATGGGTTCTTGATCCTTTGTTCTCTCTTTTCTTTCTGGTATCCCTATAATATGGATGTTGTTATACTTCATTTTGTCCCAAGAGTCCCTTAAAATATATTCACTTTTTAAAATTCATTTTTCTTTTAGCTGCTCTAATTGGGTATTTTTTTACCTCATTTTCCAAACTGTCAGTTCTATCTTCTGCTTCTTCCAACCTACTATTTATTCTTTCCAGTGCATTCTTCATTTCAAATATTACATTCTTCATTTCTAACTGATCCTTTTATAATGGATTCTATGTTCTTTTTTATGCTGTTGAACATCCTTATAACTATTACTTTGAACTCTATATCTGATAAATTGCTTAGCTCCATTTTATATAGCTCTTTTTCTGGAGATGTCTCCCTCCTGTTTTTGTTTCATTTTGTGACTGTTTGTCTCCCCATTTGGGCTGCCTTTTTGTGTTTGTACATATTAAACAGATATGTTATAGCTTCCAGTCTTTGTAGGGTGGCCCAGATTATGTAGTAGATGCCCTGTAGGATCCAGTGGTGCACTCTCCTTGAACACTGGAGCTAGGTGCTCCAAATGTTCCCAGATACATCACATCTAACTGGCACCTTCTGGGTGCACACACACCTTTTATGTTGGGGCAGGGTCTCAGGGATTTGTCAGAATGAAGCTAACAGAGTTTACCAAGCCCAAATAGACCAAGATTTGACCTTGTGAGAAGGAGGTTCATCTCCAGTCCAGCTTTTGAGGGAAAAATGGCTCCTGGTCCAGAAATACACAGCTCAGTCTGTCCACAAAATATTTTAGAAAAGAGATCATTCAAGATGGCAATTATTTAAAGAAACCCATTTCTTTCTAAATATTCCTACTAAGACAGTCCTCATCCAAACTCATCTTGTGCCTCAATTATGTCTTTCCTCCACTGGAATGTGACCTGCACAAGGGCAGAGATGTATGCCTTCTGTTTTAACTGCTGTTAATAGCATGTAGAATGTCACTTTATACCTAGCAGACATTCAATAAGTACTTATTTAATGACCAACTTGATGAAGCTATATGCTTTGTATATCACAATATAAACATATAAAAATAATTTCATATGCAGGTTTTCTCTCCATTTACAGAAAATTTACACAAGGTTCTTATTTAGTATGTCATATAGTATTCTTATTTTGCTTCACATTGGGTACATTGCCTGTAAGCTAAAGACAATGAGGAAATAAGGCTCTTTGCTAAAATCAACATGCAGCTATTATTTTATAGCCTAAATGTATTTGTCCTTTCAGAAAAATAAAAGCAAACATGCTCACAAAGAAAGGGTAGCCAATTAAGGAAGAAAATTGTATTTTCATAACCATGAACAGTATTTTCTTTTGGAAGTGCAAGTACAAAAATGAGGTTGCAGTTTGCTTGAATTTGTAGGAATTACAATTTAAAGTCTCTAGAGCCTCCCAAGGTGTTAGACAAAATGTATAATTTTTAAAACCAACTGCCAAAGCTTCCATTGTGGCCTTTAGCTGTCCCTCCATTGCATAGATTTTCCAGTGCAATATTCCCCAGGTAGCTGACACCCAACTTTAACATTTCTGGAGGACTAAATATGCCTTTCAGATTCTATAAGGTTATTTCTGTAGTCACTTCTTATATAGGTAGACTGACAAGTCAAAGGTAAATGAGTAGGAATGTATTTTATTAATTTCATGTGAAAATGTGTATTTTATTTCAAGAGAGAATTTGTTTACCTAGTAAATACCCACCTTACACCTATATAGGTAATGGAGGTGGACTCTTCAAACAAACAAACAAACAAAAACATAAATACCACCATGTCTCAGTATGTAAAATTCATGTAATGTTAGCCCCACACAATTAGATGCTTAATGAATGATTTAAAATGCAATAATGAAAAGAAATTCATTATTTTTTCCATTCCAACCTGTTCTACCTCCCATATTCTCTATTTCAAGTAATTAAATACTCATTTTTTTTTTTCATCCCAAATATATAAGGTCTGACTAGTTCTCAAATGTGTTTCTTTCCAACCTTTCTGCCATTTTCCAAGTGTAGGCCACTATTCTGTCTTAGCTAAATTACCACAAACATCTGATAACCCTGTCTCTAATCTTTCTGCATTCCTATCCATTCTCTGCTCTACAGTAAATTTCTTGTCATTCTTTTAAGACATTCTGTATATCAGGACAGTCCATCCTGTTCTTTCTGTTAGCCCATTCTCTTTAGTAAACTCCGGCTTATCATTCCAGACCCAAAAGAAAGTGATCTATCTAAATACACAAATGTTAAAATGTCCCACCCCAACTACTGCTTAAAATCCTTCAAGAATCCTCTCCACATTTTGGACATGGTCTGGGTTCTTTTTCAAGTGTTTAAAGGCCTTTTGTGATCAAACTTCCAGTTTCTTGCACTGGCTGAGCTCTCTCAACCTCTGCAGTTCAACTTCAAGCGCTCAGCTTTGCTGGATGCAGAATGTTCTCTTTCCTCCCTGAATATATTTGTGTATGCTATTTTTTTTCTGCCTGAACCCTTAAGAATGACTTACTCCATAAAGCCTTATCCTGAAATTTGCTTGGGTGTCTGACAAATTTTATTTTCTGTAGATGGTAACAACAATAGATTCCACAAAATACGCTCTTCTACAATATGATTTTCACAATTCTCATAATGAAAAATAGAATCTACGTCCCCTCTTCTAAAGTTTAGGTGGCTTTAATGACTTGCTTGTAGCCAATACAATGTTGCAGAATAAGGCTAAATAACTTTTAAGGCCACATCAGAAAAAGAAATGCCTCCTTGATTATTAAAAGACTTGTTCTGCTTGGAGACTTGAGCCTTCAAGTTTGAAGTCCAACTCCTCTGAGTTTTACCTGCAGTGAGCAATTCAAACTACAAAGGGACACCACATGTAGCCTTTGAGTCCTCCCAATCCAGGAGCCAGATGTGTGAGTGAGGCTTCATATAATTCCAGCCCACAGCCAATGGGTCATCTTTACATCTTCACATCTTTCCATCTGAGAACATTGATAGATAATACAATAAAGAGAAGAGACTTCTTTTGAATTCCTGACTCAGAGGATCCCTGAGCACAAAAAAAACACTTGTCTCATGACACTACATTTGGGATAGTTTGTTAGGCAAGAGTATTAATTGAAGTGCCCCTGACACTCTGCATTAACCCCTAACATGGCATGTCACAATATATTGTCATTTCCTGTGTAAACAAATGCATGGCCTCAGGACAGGAAATTCCATGATGCCCCTATGTCGAGCACTGTATCTGTTTTAATAATTAAATTTTTTTCTTAATAAACTTCCACACTAGAAACTTTGACATCAGCTTCAATGCTTTTCTTTCTTAAATTACCATTCTTTTATTTCTGCTTTCTAAAGATCTTTCAAATGTATCTATTCCCTTCTTGTCGATCCTTAATTGAGCTCATTATTTCTCAATAGAAATGTTACAAGTCTTCTATCTGGTCTCACTACCACAATTCCTCCCAAACTCCCCAACTAACAGAAAGAAAATTTTCTTCCCTAATAAAACAGACCTATCCCAATCTTGCCCTATTGTGGACCCTGGAGCTGATCTCCTATCTTGCATCCATGCCTCCTCCAGTAAACCAATGTATCACCACCACCCCCAGTGCAATTCAGATCACCTTGCTCCTGCACAGCATGATCTCTGAATTTCTAATCCCCTCTCCTCTGTCTCAGGAATCTTTGAATCTGTTAATTCAATTAACTGCTCAATCTTCCCCTGCAAACTTAGTCATTCACAATCTATATCCCTAATAGGTATTTACTCATCCCTTTACCTTTGTGCTTTTCATAAATTGTCTTATCAGTTTATGTATTGGTCTCACTAGCATATCATTCTTCAAAATGAGAGAAATATAGCTTATTAATCTTTTTATCATCCAACATCTACACAGTGTGTGAAACATGATCAATTTTCTTTTAATATTTATTAATAAATAAAATTTGAATATAGAATTTATTATATAACTTAAATATATAAAGCCAAAGTGGATTAATATTTTGGAGGAAGGAGTGAATGAGGATACATATGGAAAATTTACTAGTGAGCCATCTATAAATACTATATTCTCCAGAGTAGTGATTTCTTTTCCTTAAGATAATCAAGTTAGTTAACCATCTGCACTCATTAGAATAGTACTTTGAAAATTCTATAGATGTGCTGAGTTTTGCATTTCCTTTTTAGGATGAATAACAGGTGTGTGTGTGTCTGTGTGTGTGTGTGTGTGTGTGTGTGTCAGCAGGGTCACTCTCCTTTTTCATACTCTTGAGAAGAATCCATTCCTTGTTTTTCCCAACTTCTGCTGGCTGCCAGGATTCCTTGGTTTGTGGATGCAGCACTTCAATATCTGCCTCCACTGCCCTATTGCCTTTCCTTCAATCTGTGTCCAATTTGCCTCTGTATAAAAATAACAGATCTTATTACTGAGCTTGGGCCCTTCTTATTATTAAGAAAAACTAAGCAAGCTATGGGGGAATAGGGCTTGCATTGACAAATGTTGAGATACCTTTTCCTGGTCCATCAAGTCTTTTTTCATAGACCATCAAGCCAAATTGTGGAATTTTACTACCTTTTTTAGTGGTAAAATGCAGAATATTAAAGAAAATGTGGTCAAACAGGGGCAACAAGAAATTGGAAGTTACCTGGCAAGAGAGTAGGGGGAAGGAACACTGCATTTCGAGAACTTTTGAGCTGAGTTGATTATGACTCCTTTCTTAAAGAATCATGCCAGAATCAGTGTGTGGCCCCAAAAAAAGCTATGGTTGAGTAGACAAGGCACTTGCTGCACTCAAGTACCAATGTAATGACTTTCCTGGGCTGCAAGGTCTCTCCTGTCAAATCTTTTGGTTCCCACATGAAAAGGCTTCCCCACAACATCCCAGGATACAAATTAGCTCCAGAGAATCTTTAGACCAAAGCTTTCCAGCAAGTGTCCATAGCAGTTATAGATATACCATAAACATGGATCTTCTCAGCCCGTTGAAAGACTAGGGAAGGTGTGGGGCTACTAAGCTGGCTTTTTTTTATGCTGATGGTACTGATGACAATCACAGTGAGCAACACAAGGGTCAGCAGTACTGTCACCAATCTGTGCAGCCCAGCCAAGAGCTGGCCAGTTGATTCCACAAGAGCATAGTGTTCCATAGTCAGCAGAGCACACTGATGCCCATGTTAGATAATTCTAACTCCCAAAAAAGTGTTAGGGGCTTATCAATTATCATGTCATGGGATTTCTCAGGATAATAACCTTTACAGTTCTAAAAGGAGAATTATACCACGTCTGATTAAACCTTGCAGTCCCAATAACTACTCATCAGCTAGGCTCACCCCAGGTCTCCAATAAAATGATAATACCAGAAATCACAAGGAAATTACAAGAATGACACAACTCACATTTATTGAATGCTTACTGTGTATCAGGAGGTGTGTTAAGTTCTTAACATTTATGAACATCCAATTACTAGCAATGCCTTCTGAGATAGGGGGTATTAATATGCTGTTTTACTGATCAGAAAACTGGGACATAGAGTTGTTAAATTCCTTGCCCAAGCTTACTCAATTGTAGGAACTAAGACTTACACCAAGGCAAACTCACACTCCTAACCACATGCTGTACTTTTTCAGAATCCTCCAGTTAAATTTAAAATATGGCTCAAAAAAAAAAAATACGGCTCAGTAGGAAGAGCTTTTTCTCCATCTTTAGGGCTTAGAGCAGGTTTTACATCCACCAAGAAGACCACTGTTATTGCTGCATCTGAAATACCTAATCCAGCCCATGCCAGTCTCTCCCTGTCACATCCTCCAGTTGATTTCCATCATTGCAGACATCATTGCATGAAAACATCTTATTTATCAGATGTCTTCCCCTCCCATGAAGATATAAGCTATTTGAAGACAGGAACTACATTTGCTTGGTTTAGCTTTGTAGCCAACAAACGTAGAACAGAGGCAAGCACATATTTTGTTGAAACGATGATGAAAGGATGGGTGGACAAAAGAATCCATGGAATTAAAGTACAGCAACTGAATTTGATATTTTTTCCATTACTTACTAGTTTCGCTTTGGAAAGTGATTTAGGCTCTGTGAGTACACCACTTGGTAGATTTGAGAAATAAAAGGAATATATAATTTTTTGAAAGCATGTTGCAAATTGTATTTTTCTTGACTAATGTTTAAGACATCAGAAGATAGACTAAATAAATGAGAAATGCTATGTTAACTGAAATTCAATATAGATCTTTATTGCACCATTTCCCTGAGACTCTTTCATAGATTACATGTTTGTTTCCCCCCTAAATTCAAAAATTGAAAACTAACCCAGCAGACAGACACCACAGGGCTGTCCTGCTGAACTGTGGGTGTGATGCTGGCACCCTAGTTGTCCCGGATGGCAGAGTATTGAACCAAAAGATTATCCTTGAGTCTTTAGTTTTAACAGAATTTGCCCCCTTATTTAGATTCACTGGGCAACTGTCACTCCTTCCTTTTCTCTGTTTTCCTTTTGGAATGGGAATGTTATCTGATGCCTGTCCTAGAATAGTATTTCAGAGACATATAACATTTGGTTTCATGGGTTCACAGCTGAAGAGGACTTTAGTTCAGGATGAATCACACTTTGAGTCTCACACATATCTGATTTAGATGATAAATAGGTGAGACTGGACTTTAAAGATGATCCTAAAAACAAGTTAAGACTTTGGGAGCAATTGGGGTGGAATAAATGTATTTTGCATGTGAGAAGTACATGAATTTTGGGGGGTCACCAGTCCCCCAAGACTCATATATCAAAACTTACTCCTCAATGTGATGGGATTAGGGAGCAGGCCCTTTGGGAAGCAATTAGGCCATAAAGATAGAGCCCTTATAGGTAGTATTAGCACCGTCATAAGAGACATCCCAGAGAGCTTCTTACCTTGTCTGCCACGCGAGGACACAGTATGAAGACTGTCCTCTGTGAACTAGGAAAGAGAACCCCACCGGACACTGAACCTGACAGCACCTCAATCTTGTCCAATGCTGTAAGGAGTGAAGTTGTGTTGTTTATAAGCCACATAGTCAATGGTATTCTCTTAAAGCAGCCTTAAATAATGAAGACAGGCTTTCACTTGTTAACTAGGCACAATGTAATAGCAACACTGTAAAAAGTTCACTTTTTAAGAGAGAAAATCCATTTTCCCCCCTCTGATCATCCTGTGATGTATTAGAGCTTCATGCGAAATGTTTTTAAGCACACTGAATCTTAAACTTGTTAGGCATTTTTATTATTGTTCTACAATTACATAAACGGATCATTAAGTTGGCATTACCTGAAGCAGAACAAATTAGATCCCCAAATCATATTGAATGTTACAGCTGGCTTAGATTAATGTGCAAAGTTTTTCTCTAACCTGGATAAATTTTAATAAATATCCTATGAAGAATTCCATGATCACCAAGGAATACACTGCAACCTTTTGATAACCAGACAATTCATCATGATAAGAAATCCTTGCAGAGGAAACTCCCATTTTACTGTCACTTAGGTAAGATGATAAATTAGAATTGCACACTCTAATAAGGTACCCAATAAAATTCTGACAAAAAAATTCAGAGCATTAAGATGAGCAGTATAACTAGCTGCCATATTCTTAAGACCTTTCAACTAGGAAATAAAATTGACTAATAAAGATAGTGAATATTTTCTAAACTTTAACCACTTGGAGTACCTACTATGTGCAAGGTCAGTGGCTTACTCCTGGTGAGCTTCTGCTTGTCCCAGAGGCTGCTCCTCTCTGTGTTTCCCATCTAACTTGATAATGGGTTCGCCAACTATTTTGGTAGGGACAGCACTGCCACTGCATACATGTGGCCCAAGATCACAGAATTTTGTTTGCTTTAACCTGCCTCTGAACATAACTCTCTACTTGAGGGAGGAAATCAGGCTACAGATGAATATCAGAAAATATTTTGACATTCACATATTTATAATTTTTTAACAAGATACGTATTTTACTGAGGAAATTTAATACGAGGCCAAGAGTCTTGAGATGTTTGTTCTCATCTACATGAATGTCTTGATTGTTTTTTTTCTTCACCCAAATATTGTGCATTACCTGCCCAAAGCCTGTAGAGAAATCCTTAGGAATCTGGACTCTGAAAATTTTGACTCAAGTCCAATAGTCAATTAAATGAATGACAACTGCAAGAAATAAGCATGCAATTCTTGGCTTAACACAAACTAGTTTTAACCAACAACTGAGTAGAGATTATATTTCATGAGATCATGTATTTTAATTTTTTCAGAGTTTAGTATCTATTCAGATTCATATTTTATATGTGTGATAATTGACTCTAATTTTAAGTTTCCTAATTAATATTTTAAGTATATTTTATTGATTATGCTGTTACAGCTGTCCAAATTTCTTTTCCTTTGCTCCCCTCCACCCAGGACCCCACTTCCCTCCAGTATTCCCACATTCTTTAGTTCACATATAAGTTCCTTGATTTCACCCTTTCCTATATTTTTTAATATCCCATGTCTCTCTTATACCCACCAATTATGTTTCCTAATCCCTGTACCATTTCCCCATTACTCCCACTTCTCCCTCCCAGCTGTTAACCTTCTCATTGATCTCCATACCTATGTTTCTGGTCCTATTCTGGTTGTTTGTTTAGTTTGTTTTTATTTATTTATTTATTTTTACATTTTGTTGTTGATAGCTGTAAGTTTGTTATCCTTTTAATGTTCATAGTTTTGATTTTCTTTTTCCTAAGTAAGTCCCTTTAACATTTCATATAATAATGATGTGGTGATGATGAACTCCTGTAGCTTTATCTTGTTTGGGAAGCACTTTATCTGCCCTTCCATTCTAAATGATAGCTTTGCTAGATAGAGTAATCTTGGTTGTAGGTCCTTGCTTCTCAATACATTAAATACTTGTTAGTCTCTTCTTACCTGCAAAGTTTCTTTAGAGAAATCAGCTGATAGTATTATAGGAACCCCCTTAGTAGGTAACTCTCTTCGTTTCTCTTGCTGCTTTTAAGATTCTCTCTTTATCTTTAACCTTTGGAATTTTAATTATGATGCGTCTTGGTGTGGTCCAGGTTGGGCCTAGCTTGTTTAGGACTCTGTGTGTTTCCTGGACTTGTATGTGTATTACCTTCACCAGATTAGAGAATTCTTCTTTCATTATTTTTTCAAACAAGCTTTCTTGCTATTCCTCTTCTCCTTCTGGTACCTTTATGATTTGGATGTTGGCATGTTTAAAGTCCTTCCAGAGGTTCCTAAGCCTCTCCTCATTTTTTCAGTTCTTATTTTCTCATTCTGCACTGGTTGATTGTTTATTTCTTTATGTTCCAAATCATCTATTTGAATCCCAGTTTTCTTTCCTTCACCATTGGTTTTGTGTGGATTTTCTTTCATTTCACTTAGCATAGCCTTCATTTCTTCCCTTCCACATTTGCCATACTCAAGCATGGCAAATCTTTATCACCAGCATTTTGAACTCTGCATCTGTTAGGTTGGTTATCCCTTCATCACTTAATTCTCCGACTGAAACCTTGATCTATTTCCTGTCTTGGGCCATACTTCTCTGTCTCTTCAACTTAACAGGCTCCAGTGTTTACCTCTGTGCCTTATGTAGAGCTGTTGCACCTGTCTGGATGAGAATTTCTTCTTTATATCTATCTTTATTTTTTGGACTTCTGTGTAGCTTGATTTTCTGGTCATCTCTAGGTTTAAGGTAGAGGAAGACACAGTGTATCTACCTATACCTCCACCTTGGCCAGAAGTCTTCCTAATTAATATTTATGTTCTCTTACATGATTTAGTGCAAATCCATTTTTTTCAGTCAACCTTATTGAGGCATAATTAACATATAAAATACTTGTATTTTGAGGATGCAGTCAAAAAGGTGGTGAACACAGATGTGGCTGGCCTCTTCACACAACCACATCAAAATTATAATTAGAATATAGAACCATCACTCAGAACAAACAGAAATTGAATTGAGTGGCAGTCTGACAATTACAAAATTAAAGAAACCACAACTGTCAAAAGGGATAGGAGGGGTGCAAATGTAGAATAGACTGGTCTCTCACACACATGTGGTAAATAAATCACCTTGGAAGCAATATCTCAGGAGCAAGGAGTCTCAGCCCCACACCAGGCTGCCCAGCCCAAGGTTCCAGTGCCAGAAAGCTAAGTCGCCACAATTTCAACTGCAAAAACCAGTGGAGATTGAGTCAGTGGAAGAAAGTTCTATAGCCTCAAGCAGTTCCCTTTAAAGAACCCACACACAGACTTACCTATTCACACTCACTCCCTCTGGGCTCTAGTACTAGGTTGGCAGCTTCAAAGACTCCAGTGGCATACAGGGAGGAACTGAAGTGCCAGAATCAAGGTGGGCACAAGCCATTGTCTCTTTCTAAGCCCTGCCCCAACACAGCCTAGAAGCTGATGCCATATGTGAGTCCATCAACTTGGCTAACACTGTTTGATCCACCTTAGAGATCGCCAGAGACTCTGCCCACTAAACTTACAGGTCCACTCAAGATGGTTTTCCATATGAATGACTGGTATTGGCTTGTGCTTCACAACTTTCTAAATACTACAAACAAACAACTGCTGGCTTCAGTGAACCTCAGGACCAGCACTGATAGCAGCCAGCTTAGAGACAATAGCTTCACCTGAGAATCTCTAAGCCCAGCACAGGTAGTAGCCATCTCAGATTGCTTTAGAGCTCAGGCAAGGTGGTCCTAGGCAGAACACAGGTAAGGAATGACCTTGACCTAAACCACCTTGGAAACTCCAGGGCCAATGCACTCAGTGGACAGCTACAGACCATGTCAGACCACCACCACCCTGCCCCTGCATAGCTGATCCTCCATGGAAGGTGAAGGTTGGTATCAGAGTACACAGCTAGTACTTGCAGCTGACTGGCCTGGATAAATCCTTTTCACTGATATGCCAAATGCAAACAAGGCTCAACTACAAGAGGAGGGTATACTAAGCCCACACAAAGGATGCACCTTTAGTACTCATCTTATGTGATAGGGGAGGCTGTGCCACTATACCCTATAGGACACTTACTATATTAGGTCACACAACTAAGACATAGAGTCAAAGCAACTCTACCCAATACACAGAAACAAATACAGAGGGACTGTCAAATTGAGGGGGCAAAGAAATATTGCCTAAATGAAAGAAGAAAACAAAACTCCAGAAAAAGAACTAAATGAAGCAGAGTTAGCCAAGCTGTCAGATGCAAAGTTCAAAATACTGGTGATGAGAATGCTCAGAGAAATGATTGAGTATAGCCACAAAATAAAGGAAGAAGTGAAGGTTATACAAAGTGAAATAAAGAAAATTATACAGGAAACCAGCAGTGATGAGAAGGAAACCAGGATTCAAACCAACAAGTTGGAACAAAAGAAATAAATAAACATTTGCCCAGAACAGAAAGAAGACACAAGAATTGCAAAAAATGAGGAGAGGATTAAAAACATCTGTGACAACATTAAACATACCAACATCCAAATCATAGGGGTTGCAAAAGAAGAAAAGAAGGGTAAGAACTTGAAAACTTATCTGAAAAATAATAAGAAAATGTCCCAAATTTTGTTAAGGAAATGGACATACAAGTCCCGGAGACAGAGAGAGTCCCAAACAAGTTGAACCCAAAGAGGACACACCAAGGCATATCATAATTAAAATGCCAAAGTTTAAAGATAAAGAGAAAATCTTAAAAGCAGCAAGAGAAAAAAAGAAAGTTCCTAGGAAGGAGTTCCTATAAGACTATTAGCTGATTTCTCAAAAGAAACTTTGCAGACAAAAAGGACTGGCAATAAGTATTCAAAGTGATGAAAAGCAAGGGCCTACAACCAAGATTACTCTATCCAGCAAAGCTATCATTTAGAATAGAAGGGCAGATAAAGTGCTTCCCAGACAAGGTAAAGCTAAAGGAGTTCAACATCACTAAGCCATTATTACATGAAATGTTAAAGAAGCGTATTTAAGAAAAAAGATTAAAACTCTAAAAACAAACTCACAACTACCAACAACTGAATTTGAAAAACAAAAACAAATTAAACAAACAACCAAAGCAGGAGTAGAATCATAGGTATGGGGATCATTTGGAGGATTGCCAGTTGGGAGGAAGAAAGGAAGAAATTGTGCAGGGGTCAAGAGGCTTCATTGGTATGCAAAGATAGATGGGGGGTGGGGGGGTTGTTAAGAATTGTATAGAAGAGGTGATGTCAAATAACTTACATGCATGACCCATGGACATGGACTAAGCGGGGGAGGCATTCCCAGAGGGAAGGGCATTATCCAGCAGAGAGGGGCAAAGGGAAAAAATTGGGACAACTATAACAGTTTAATCAATAAAATATACTTCAAATTTTTTTAATTGAAAAAAGGGAGTGGGTGGGTGAGTGGGGAAGGGGAGAGAGGGGAGGGGAAATGGGATGGCTGTAATACAACAAAATTAAGTTTAAAAAAATAAAACAAAAATAACTCTTATTTTAAAAGTATAGTTCAGTGGGTTTTGACCAATGTACACATCCATGCAACCATCAACCCAACCAATATGTAGGTTTCTATCACTCTGGAAATTTCTCATGCCCCTTTCTAATTAACTTCCCCCCACCTCCTGCCTCAGTTAATCATAATCTGATTTTAACTATAGCTTACCTTTGCCTGTTTAAGCACTTCATAAAAATGGAATTATCTTATAAATTTATCTTGCTTCATATTCTACCTCTGTAGTTAGAATAAGTATTTTTCATGACATAGAGAATTTTAAATATAAACATATATGATAGTTCTTTCCTTTGGGTTTGTTTCCTAAGAATCTGGTCCATTTGCTGCAAATGTCTTACTCGGAGAACAGGGCCCACCAAATTTAGCATGTTGCCAGAAGTTATTCATAGGTTGTAAATCATCTAAAAACTTTTTCTCTCCTTTCCTGTTTAAAATTTGATCAAAATTTTACTTCTCAACCAGAAGAATGATTTACAGAAAGCAATTGCTAGCTGTCTAAATATATAATAGTGCTGTTTTTTTATTATAATTTTAATAGGTTTTTTAACCTAACTAACCCTCAAAGCTCATGAAAACACTCATACCAATCCCTTGTCTTTATTTTATAGTAATTCCTTATGTAAACCTTGAAAAATTCTTCCCCTTTGACTCATCTTATTAGTCTATTTTTGTCATTTAACAGAGTTGGGGTTTTTTTTGTTTGTTTTTTTGGTTTTTTTTCAGTTCTAGAAGTGGAAACTTGGTAACATGTTTCCCTTAAACTAGAAGATTCTGAAACACACTCATCATCATTAGATCTGATAACTCCCTCAGGAACTTGCCTATTCATATGAATAAAGAGGAAATTGTGTTCGAAGAACAAAGGAGAGAGAGGAAGGAAGGAAGGAAGGAAGGAAGGAAGGCAGGCAGGCAGGCAGGCATGCTTTTGTATTGTGGATAGAATCTCCCAGGCTTGAATTATTTTAGAACTAGGGGGAAAAGAAGACACAAACAGCAATGTAAACATAACTGTCAACAGTACCATCCAAAATTGGTCCCATATGGCCAATGTGTGCCAACAAAGCAGTCTCTGTTTAAACAACACAACATAAAATTACAGAGAGATGCTGCCAAAATCTTTCAGAATGCAGTCGGCCTCCACACTTCAGGGAACAGGGAGACTCTGAACACATGAGTGGAAGGGTGGGAGCTCTGTCCTTGGTGATCTGCCTGAGAGCCAGACCACACCTGAAGCAGAAACATGTGGCAACATGTGTGTTTCAGAGGTGTGCCTTAGTCAGGAGGCAGAGACAAGAATGCTGAGAAAGACTCAGAAAAGTTACCTAACTTGCCCATGGTCACTTGGATAGCAGATAGCCAAGTTGGGAGTCAACTCATATTATTCCTTCTTTCAAACCAGTTACCATTAGTGAACATTTATTATCTATCAACATGGTATGAGGCACTTTATATATATTAAACCACTGGCTACTCACAGTACTAGATGTTATTATCACTGCATAGGAGGAAGTAGAACTTGGAGCAGTGAAATATCTTTTGGCAAATGACAGAACAAGGGTTTAAACCCATCTACTAGGCAACAAAGCCCAGGTTCTTTCAGAAAGGCAGATTGTCTGCTGTATGGCTTACAGTCCTGTTTATCTGAAGAAATTGGGAATTTGTTATCACTTAGAAAGTGTGTCCACTCTTAAAATGGAGGATGAATGATTATCTTCCAATCTTCAATGGCATCATACTACAAATCTCTAGATGAATTTACTCTGCAGATTTGTGACTATGTGATTTATGTTCTACAAAGAAGGCAAAACAATAGACAGTTGTTAGCAAGTTGTCTAACTTAGACTACAAACATCTGTTACTATGTATAAAAAAGGGAAGTAGATGTAATAACAATATTTCTCTAAGGAACTGTTCTTATCCAACATAAGGTGCTCTCCAGTTATGAACATAGTTAAGGAAATAAAGTTTAGCTTTTTCTAAATAAAGCCTTTGAATTCAAAATCTTTCATGGTAACTTTCAAAGAAAAAAAAATAGAAGAAAGTGATTCTCATTAGTGAACATGATAATTATTCTTAAATACACAGGTACAGAGTATTTTGCTAATGTAAAATTTTTATAAAAACAATAACCACATTTTGAAAGGCTGAGTTGGATTCAGAGAATATTGTAATTATGTGTAGAATTTCAGAAGTCCTTAACTAATAAGAAAGGTAACTCAAGAAGTAGAATTTGAGCCTAACACCATAAATCTAAGTCCCAATGATGATATTACTTTCACCAAAATAAAATATTAAATATACATACAATTTCCTTAATAATATACACTCTGAAATGAACTATAGAAAGGAAGCAATTGACTGTACTGAGAATCTGCAGTAATACCGTATTTGTCTACATATATTCAGAATCGCAGTCCTGAGCAGAGTTCATGCTCCCATGTGATTTTCTGCAAGCCACCTTAGCTCAAGTTATCAGAAACAGATGACAAATAGCTAAAAATATTTCTAAATAATGCTAAACTAGCAACAGCCAAGCAGAAGACCAGCTGACTCATGAAGTTTCGTAAATCCTGCCGAGAAATGCTAAAATAGTCTAACCTTTGAATCAACTGTCTTCTAATGCTGCTTCATCAGAAGCAAATTGTCCAAATAAAAGGACAGAAAGATAACTCTTAGTACTAGAGAAACTCAAGGGCACAATATTTATATGGACAGAGCTCAGATCCTTTTCTGTCTTTCAGGCACTGAAAAGATGAAATAAGATGGTGGAATAACCATCTTTGCAAAAACAATAACTTTGTAAAGTCTTTATTTTTTACATTGTTTCTAGCTAAATTATTCTCACATATTTTCATGAGAACTAAAAAAGGGAAAAGAAAAGTCACAAGCTCATGTATATATATATATATATATATTATATATATATATATATATATATATATGTCTTCTGAAACTTTGGCCTTGTTATAAAAAGGATTATCCTATTACGAGCTTATTCCATCACTCCACAGAAGAATGCTCTAACGTAAGATCAAAATAGGTTCTTTTATCATTGCTAATTAGGTGCCAAGAGATAGAATGATAGAGCTGGTCACAGATAGACAACAAAAATGACTATGAGCTTCATGGTCGAACCAATAAAAAGACTGTAACCCTGTAACCCAGTAAGCAAAGTAAAGTGACAACTCCACTGAAAATTGGGGGGAGAGAAAGGGAAAGAAGGCAACTCCATCCCTTCATAATGTTCTCTAGCTGACAGGCAGAATTCCATGCTCTGTGCCAGCATTTTATAAAATGAGGTCCCTACTTGCTATTACTAATATTGATACCTGCAAGAAAGCAGCACAGAATCTTCCACCTTATCAAACTACACATCTGAAACTGTCATAAAAAGTGCTGATCTAATAATAGTTATTCCAGGTATTTCTGACAGTACTTGCTTGTGAATGTAGTTACAACTTTACAAGAGAAAAAAAAAAAACCTACATGTTTAAATTTTTAAACCTCCTGCCAATACTTGATTCTTAAAATAACTTCTTAAACTTATCTAAACAAACCTTCAGTTCTTCTAAAATTTACACATTATTAATATAGTTTGAGTCATGTCTAATCTTCTTGGAGTGATTTTCTTTCTGACCTTATGCAAAGGACAATATTGTTTTATATTCTCCTAATTTTTGATGATTAAATGACTCATTTTGTATGTATCAATTTCACTGCTGATAGTTATTTTCTTTGTAAAAATTGTCAGGCTTTTACTTTGTCCTACACAGTTGGTGCCAAATTTAACAATTTTTTCCTATTCTGTAACTAAAATATTTCGTTTGAATTTTAGGTCTTGTGGATTCTCTTCATTGCAAGACTAAATCACAGAAGAGGACAAAGTGTTCTCTTATAAAATTTAACCTAAAATTATATTCTCATATCCAGATCACTTTTGGGTTCTTTTGAAGCTTAAGCAATGAATTCCCTTTAGATGACAAAACCAAACTCATTTTCTTTAAAAAGATTCTTAAATAAGAAACAGTAGTTAGTCTTGATTCTATCTTGTGTTGTAATGTACATTAAAGATATAAACTATAGGCTGGAACTTTTAACATATTTGCCAATAAAATGATTCTCCTGCTTGGAATGAGTTAGCAGTTAGGAAACAAAATCTCACATTTACTCAGGTGGACATCTCAGATTCAGTAGATATTAAAAATAAATAGAAACTACTTTGTAAAACCATAGTTGATTAGAGTGTCTTCCAATAAACTGAAAGATTGCAGGTTTAATTTTGGTCAGGGTACATGCCTAGGTTGCATTCTAGGTCCAGTTGGGGTGTGTAAGAGAGGCAACCAATCAACGTTTCTCTCACATCAATGTTTCTCTTTCTCCCCCTCCCTTCCTCTCTCTCTCTCTGCCCTCCTCTGTCTCTAGAATAAAAATAATAAAATATGATATAAAAGAAAAAAAAAAACAAAAAACAAAGCACCCTTGTGCTTGATCTGCATGATATAAGGTAGCAGCATGGCAAAGTGGATAGCATGAACAGCTCAGGGTGTCCACACAAAAAGACAAAGAGATAATGCCCAAACTTTGGCTCTACTCTCTGACCTCAAGTAAGTTACCTTTTTAATATCTCTCAGCACAAACTTCTCCACCTATAAATTGGAAGTAGTGCACTGGCCGGGTGGCTCAGTTGGTGGGAGTAGTGACCTATGCACCAAAAGGTCATAGGGCACATACCTGGGTTGTGAGTTCCATCCCAGGTTGGCTAGCAGAAGGGAGGCAAACAATAGATACTTCTCATATCACTGTCTTTCTTCTCTCCTTTCCCCTCCTCTCCCCTTCTCACCCCACTCTTCTCCTCCTCTTTTCTCCTCTCTTTCCCACTCCCCCCCGCACCTCTTTCCCTTTCTCTCTCTTTCTGTCTCTCTCTCTCTTTCAAATCAGTAAGTATAGCTTTGAGTGAGAATTTTTTTTAAACAATAGTAAACTGGAAGTAGTTCTTCTCACTTTTTGAGTTTATTGTGAGGGACATGGTAAGCTTCCAGTAAATTTTCTTCCTCTTTCTTTCCATCAGAGCCTAATGTATTTGCCATGAGCTGAAATGAGACAAACAGAACATCACCACCATGGACTTCATCCTCTGCCAGTCACCCTTCTCCTCCCTCTATTCCAGTCACCTTGCCCTTTCCTAGCTTCAGGCTGGCTCTTCCTCTTCCAGGAATGATCCCTACAGATATACCACTGTAGCACCTATTACAGGCCTTGACTAAAATGTCATCATCTCAGTAATGTAAAATTGTGTAAATTTGCAACCCACATGCTAATCCTCCCTGGCACACATTCTTTTTTTTTTTAAACCTCACCCAAGGACATTTTTTCATTGACTTATTATTTTTTTCTTTTTTTAGAGAAAGAGAAAAGAAAGGAGAGAGAGAGCAAAGCATCAATTTTTTGCCTTCCCTATGTTCCTGGACCTGGGATCATCCATTTCCAGACTGGACCAAACCCTGAAACCTACATATGTGCCCTGACCAGGAACTCAGAAATCAAACCCACACCCTTGGTTATGGGATGACCCTCTAACCAACTGATCCACCCCAGCCAGGGCCCTGCCACACATTCTGTTTTGTTTTGCCTTCTTTTGTTTTGTTTTTCCATATCACTTACCATGTTCTAACTTGTTTCTTCTTACTCTTTATTGTTGGAAGATAACATGGACACTAATGTAAGTGCTACAAGGGCAGCGAAACATGTCTGTTTGGTTTATTGATGTATCCCAAGTGCCTAGAACAACCCAATGTAGGTGTTCAGTAAATACTTTCTCCTATTTTTCACTTCATAAGGGTACATATAGCTATTTAAAAACAAGGTCAAAACTAGATATCTCACATTAACTGATATATCTGTGGGTATTTTTAATATTTTCTTTAACTTTTTAAAGTTTCTGAAATAATTTTGGATTCTCAAAAGAGCTACAAAAATAATACAGAGAGTTCCCGTCTACCCTTTCCCCAGCTTCCCCTATTAATCGTTTCTTAAATAACCATGGCACATCTGTCAAAACCAAGAAATAAGGTTTCTATCAATATTTTTTAAACAAATTATTTGTAATGAAGCATCAACAATCTATGAAGTTTAAGGTCTTGCATTCATCTTATTAACCCAGAATAGACAGTGATGAGAACAGAATGTCCTAAAATCATTTCACTTCCCCTCTGTTTTCTTTCATATTTTGTCATCTTGGAAATCTTTTCTGTGTGAATAACATGCATATTTAAGGGCTTGAGTTAGTAGATTTGCAAAAGCCTTTACCACCAGAGAAATCTAAAACACCCCTGAAAAATCTCTTGTGAAAAGCCTTTAAAACTCTGGTAAAAATATCCTGTCACTGTCTACTAAATCAACAACTGAAAAGAAAAGCTCCCTCATTTCTAAAATAGCAAAGTAAAGCACACAAAGAACATATAACATTATTCTTAATGAGAAGCTTGTTTGTCTTTAACATGTAAATGTTTACTCAGTGCCCTGGGAAATGGTTCTAGAATGCCAAGGTGTTGACAAATTGCTAAGGGCTGTACTAAACATCCTCATTAACTTAAGCTTAGAAAAAATAACTCACAAAGCACCCCCCATGTTTCACAGTTTGTCGGCAGGGGATCTGTGTACAACAGCCATCACTTTTCCCAGTCCCCAGCAAAAGCAGCTGGGAAGAAGCAAACGTATGATGGCACTTGATCTGTGACTAAATTAAGCTTGATGGTGCAGCTGGGGCTTTTGCGATTGCAAGACGTTCAGCATTTCCAGTTGCTTAGACTCCTCTTCAGTGAACTTCTAAGAACATTTCTAATCATGCTTGGTTCTGGTCTACCTTTCTGCTGTCTCTCTTAACCTCCATCCTACCTTGCACAGCTTCTAATCTTCTTTCCAGTCCACTCATTTTACTCACTACTTTCACAAATACTTAGATACCATTCTCCAAAGAGACCTACATGTTATTTCACTTCATTCTCACCATGGCCCTATGACCCATTACTACTTATTGAATACAATTTTTTTAAAACTGAAATTTAAAGACTGTAAGAAAGTTACCCACATAAACAACTGCCAACTGGTGGCATAGTCAATAATTAAACCCATATAATTCCGAAATTATCATCCTTTCCTTCTCTGATGCTTTCCTGCATTTTAAGAAAAGTAAAGATTATAAAGGTATTTCTTTCTTTTTAAATGATTTCATAAAATCAAGCAAATTTAATAAATTGATGTTTATTGAGCAAGAGTATCTGATGATTGAGTTCAAACAAAATTAATGGATTCTTGACACCATGAATTTGTCATTATGTCATTACAAGATGAGGAGGTGAAAAGGAGAAGGGCAAAAGAGAGACATTAGCATTTTCTTCAGTGGAAGGTGGATAAAATGACATGAGAAAAAGTTCCTGAATATGAATTTCTATCTCCAAATATGTTCTCTGTACCCTAGCTGAATAGGAAAACTCATGCCCCAAATGCTCTGGGCTCTCCCATCTCAAAGCCTTTGTTCCTTCCTGCCTTTGCACCCTCCCCATATCCTAGGCTTAATCTCCACTTCTCTGCTTTATCAGATTGTGTCCTTCCATGACGACATCTACCATTTGACCTGCATTCACAATAAAATTTTAATTAAAAGAACACGCTTCCCAGATGAATGTCCTAGGAACAGTTTACAAACACAGTGGTTCTTATTTGTAAGTTACGTAATGTTGAACCACTGCTATGTACACCTGAAACTAATATAATATTGAATGTCAACTATAATTGAAAAATAACAGTTACAATAAAACAGTGGTTCCCATTAAATAAAGCAGTGATGATCAACATGGGATTGGGGAGGACAGGTTATGAGAGAAGGCAGTGCTGTTTGAAAACAAAGAAACATCTTTCTGCTTTCATGAATTAATTATAGCAGTTATTTATTCTGAATTTCAAATATCATGAAAGGAAGTCATGAAATTTATACTTGTTTTATCAAACTGAGTAAGATCATCAATTGACATGGGTAGGACATTATCTGGCCCATAGTACCCACTCCAAAGAAATAGTTCTTATTGTTATTGTTATTGCTACTTTCTAAAATTTGACTATCTTGAGCATATTTCCAGGTAACAAGCATAACCTTTAATATGCCTTCCATATATTACATTCTAATTTTTAAGCCTTCAAATATTTACATATTTCAAGTTAACCCAGCTTTATATAAGAATCTCAAGCCCCTAATATTTTCTTGCAATACAGATTGTATAGTTGCATGATAATTTTGTATACATTTCTATGTATGTGTGTGTGGTGAATAGAAAAATTTGAGCCAACTAAAACATTTTTACAAATATTAAGCAACAATCCAAACCTTTGGAGTATTAACATTATTTTTGTATGGTTTTAAACTGATAGAACATTAAGTTTGAGAGAAATTAAAGTTATTTCAGAGAAATTGAAGATGTTTTCTCACCAATATTTATTACCTTCCTGAGTCACTTTGATAAAGTACATAATAATAAATTTAACCTCAAATTCAATATGTTAACACACAAAAAGTAATTTTTGAAATACCATCACTATTCTTATTCTTAAAATAAGATATTTTCAGTTTCTATCTTCAAATAGTTTCTAAATAATAGTTTTCTTTGGATGATTGACTATAGAAATTTTGCTCATACAATACCTCCAAAGCATGACATTTTAAATCACATACTTCTTTCGCTTGTAATGTTTAAATTGTTACACAATTTATCATTTGAAGATGAAATCAGATATTTACAAGAATTCCATCTCTACCTCTACAACTGAAAAAATATGGCCAGGTCCTATTAAAACCAAGCACGCTTGGTTATTGCAGCTGAATAGCAATAGGGAGGAATGGTTTTGAATGTACATATTCAAGGGCAAATGAATAGAAATCAAGGCCCAAGGGCAACATACAGAGCACTGATCTTCCTTCCATATGACTCTTCAGAGATTTCTGAAGACTATGGACTCCACTACATTATGGCACCAATCTCCTGCTTCTGCCTCCCTACCCACCTGCCCTCTCAGTCATCTTTACTGGCCTCTCTTCTTCAACTATCTGAGAAATCTCTCAGTGATCCCTCAGATCCAGTCCTTGTCTCTTTCTTAATTCTAAATATCTGGGCCCTCTCAACTGTTCTCTTGGCTTCTACTGCCAATTCTGCAGTAATAGACTCCAAAATAGTATCTAGTCTACACATCTCTCATGAACTTCAGATATGTGCAGCCAATGCCCTATGAGATGTTTCAATTTAGGTGGCCCACAAGTAAGTCAAGCTCCACCTGTTCAGAGCAAGCTCAATGTTTTTTCTTCAAAATCTAATATATATGCTTCCTGCCTCAGTCCATACTACAGCCACACTGGCCTTCAAGTTTCTCAGCACTCCATGCTCATCAGAGATTTGCACATGTTTTAGTATCTTCCAGAAGCACTACTCCTATTCCTTCCTTCATCATAACCACACTTCCTTTGCTAGATAGAAGGTCAATCATTGTCTTCTTAAGGATCTTCCCTGGTCTCCTAGACAAAAACAAATCTCCCAGTATTCATTTACCATAGCTTTGACGTCACATATGTATTGTTATTATTAGTATCTATAATCCTTACAGGCTACAGGGTATTTGTTGTAGATATATCCTAGGTACCTAAAATTCAAAAATTTAATAAAAAACTAAATATTAATAAAACCCTCAAATAACTGAAAAAACATTAAGGAAAAATCTCCCTCCTAGAGAATTGCCATGCCTAGGTGGTTTTTAATATACTATACATAAGAGTAACCCAAAATTCTTAACTATACAAAATATTTCAGATAACTGAAAAAGTAAATAAAAAAAAAATTCTGAATCCCATCCAAGAATGTATCAAAATGTAAGATACTGGATAGGTAGGCATGCTGCATCTTCCTCCACAACTAAGAAGGAATACATCTACCTCAAAACTAGAGACAACCAAAAATTCCAGAAAATTGAGCTGCACAAAAGTCCAAGCAGCAAAGATATAAAAAAGAAATACTCATCCAGACAGGCAGGAGATGTGGAGTCGGGACAGAGAGAACATGGTCTGGGGTACCATCAGCTGCAGTGCCTTGGCGGCTGTGGTCAGCTGGTGGAAAGCCCAGCCACATATTAAAGAGAAGTAGAGACGCCTGGGGAGCACTCCCAGCACCAGACCAGATTGTGTGGCTCATTATTGCTGCTGACTGTGAAAACCAGTGGGGGTTGGGGCAGAGGAAGAGACTGCATATCTCTCAGAAGAGTCTGTTTGTTTAGAGGGCCTCCACAGTTCTAGAATATCTGGAGACCCATCCATACAACCAGGGCAACAGCTAGAGAGGTGCCAGTCCCATGTGGGAAGTGGAAGAAGTGTCTAGAAAAGGGACGAGTGCTGAGCAGGTAGCATTATTCCTCTCAGACACCTCCTCCACATACAGCACCACAACATAGCAGAATGGGTGGCCCCATATTGATGAATACATAAGGTTCTGTCCCTTAAAATGTAACAGGTGCAACAGCTGTACCTAAGACACTGAGACACAGAGGAAAATACAGGAGCCTGTCAAGTTGAGGTGACAGATAAGTATGGACCAAAAAGGAAACAAATCAAGGTGCCAATGAGAGAACTAAGTGATGAGGAGACAGCCAACCTTACAGGTACAGAGCTGAAAACTGATGATAAAGATGCTCACAGACTTGACAGATATGCTTGATTAGGGCAAACACAAAAGAGAAGAAGTGAAGGCTATGCTACATGAAATGAAGAAAAATCCACACAAACCCAATGGTGAAGGGAAGAAAACCAGGTTTCAAATAAATGATTTGGAATATAAGGAAGAAATAAACAGTCGATCAGTACAGAAGGAGGAACAAGAATTGAAAAAAGCATGAGGAGAAGCTTAGGAACCTCTGGGACAACTTTAAATGTACCAACGTCCAAATCATAGGGGTGCCAGAAGAAGAGGAAGAGCAAGAAATTGAAAACTTGAATGAAAAAATAATGAAGTAAAACTTCCCTAATTTGGTGAATGAAATACATATAAGTTCAGAAAGCACAGAGAGTCCCAAGCAAGTTGAACCCAAAGAGGATCACACCAACACATATCATAATTAAAATGCCAAAGTTTAAATATAAAGAGAGAATCTTAAAAGCGCAAGAGAAAAGAAAAAGGTTACCTACTAAGGGGTTCCTATAAGACTATCAGCTGATTTGTCAAAAGAAACTTTGCAGGCAAGAGGGGGCTGGCAAGAAGTATGCAAAGTCTTGAAAAGCCTGGACCTAAAACCAAAATTACTCTATCCAGCAAAGCTATCATTGAGAATGGAAACACAGATAAAGTGCTTCCCAGACAAAGTAAAGCTAAAGGAGTTCATCATCACCAAGCCATTATTATATGAAATATTAAAGGGATTTACTTAAGAAAAATAAGATCAATACTATGAACATTAAAATGACAATAAACTTACAACTATCAACAACAGAATGTAAAAAAATAAAAACAAAAACAAACTAAACAAACCACTAGAATAGGATTGGAATCATAGGTATGGAGAGATCATTGGGAGGGTTATCAGCTGGGAGGGGAAATGGGAAAAATGGGGAAACGGTGCAGAGATTAGGAAACATAATTGGTGGGTATAAGAAAGACAGGGGGAAGTTAAGAATAATATAGGAAAAAGTGAAATCAGGGAACTTATCTGCATGACCCATGGAAGTGAATTAAGGAGGGTGGGTTTGCAGGAGGGAATAGGGGTCTTGGGTGGAGGGGAGCAAAGGGAAAAGAAATTGGGGCAACTGTAATAGCATAATCAATAAAATATACTTAAAACAAATAAAAATAACTATGAACAATAAAATGGCAAAATACACATCTATCAACAATTGGACCTAAAAAACAAACTAGGAAAACAAGAAGAACAGAGGCAGAATTGTGGATGCAGAGACTGTTTTGATGGTTGCCAGATGGAATGTGTGGGGGAGGGATGAAGAGGTAAGAGGATTAAGAAGTACAAATAGGTAGTTACAGAATAGCCATGGGGACATTTAATATCCTGTAGGAAATGGTGTAGCCAAAGAACTTATACACACAACCCATGGACATGAACAATGGTAGAGAGATTGCCTGAGGGAGTGAGGGGAGGGGTACAGGTGGAGGTGGTCAAAGGGGGGAAAATCAGGACAACTGTAATAGCACAGTCAATAAAATGTAATATATATATATATATATATATATATATATATATATATATGACTGCAACCAACAAAGTAGCATATATCCCAGGAATTCAAAAATAGTTCAACATCTGGTCAATTATTTGTGTTAATTGCTATCTTACCAGATTAAAAGTGAAAAATAAACATTCAAACAATGTTATTCAATAAAACATAATATCCATTCATGGTTTAAAAATCTTTTAGGAAACAAATTTCAAAAGTCTAGTGAAGAGGATTCACCTTATACCTAGCATCACACTTAATGGTAAAATTATAGAAGTTGAAGCATTAAAGTCAGAAATAAGACCAGGATACCTCCTAGCATTTCTAATATTCAACATTATTCCATAGGTACTAGCCATTGTAACAAGACATGTTAAAAAATAAAGAGGTAGAAGAAGAATTGGAAGAAAAAAAAGGGTCAAACTGTGATTACTTGCATATGATATGTTTGCACAAAACCCCAAAACAATCAACAGGCAACCCTTAAAACTAGTTTAGGAGTCCAGTAAGATGACTAGAGATAAGTCGATACACAAAACTTAATAACATTTTATATGCCAGCAATATTTTTTGATATGATAAAATGTTCTATAAAATAGCAATAAAATCTGTAGAGTGATAAGAAAGCCAGAGATTGCCTTACATAATGATTAAAATTGATGGTGTCCGAACGATTTCAATTTGGTACAATGCAACTCTCAATTAGCAGCTTCATGACAGTGGTCAAATTACTCAATGTCTCTAGACTTTAATTTTCTTATTTGAAAATTTGAATAACTAAAAGTTTTATCAGAGGGTTAATGAGAGGATTAAATAAAATAATACATGCAAAGTACCTTTAATTATAGGTTTACTTTGTGTAATGGTAGTAGTATTTGTAATACAGATGTAGGCAAAACCTACATGGGAAAAATTGTAAATTTTATTTATGGGCATAAAATAATTGACTAACTAGAAAAATATCTGGGTGGACATGGCCACTATTTTGAGGGTGTTGAATTTTACCATTTTAGTCTATCAATTCAATTCCTTTCCAATCAAAATGCCAATAAGATTTTATAAAACTTGAAATACTAAATCTAAAATTTTTAAGAAAGAAAAAGCACATGAAAATAGCTAATATATTAATCATTTTGAAATATAATAAGAAAATATTGGAAATTAAAATATATTATAGAATTACATATATTATTAACACACAGAGTGTTAGTTAAGGGAATGGACTATAAAGATCAAATATATATGTGAACTTGGAATAGGATAGCATTAAATAAGTGGAGATTTATTTCTTTAATAAACGGGACAACTGATTTTTGAATGAAACACTACAAAGGCAGATTTTTATTTCACACCAACCAAATTTTAAATCTTAAGACCAAATCAAAGATGAAAACATTCAAATAATTAAATTGAAAATATTTATATTATCATTAAAGGTTAAAGGTTAAAAATATTTTGCATGAATTGTCTATTGAAAACTACTTACAAATTTTATGCAGATTTTTAAAACACAAAAATCAAAAATTAGTTTCTATTTTATGTATTTGTATATAAATATATTTAAATGAATATTAAGGGTACATATTGTCAGCATAGAAAACATCCAAACCTGAAGAATTCTCTATGAGTTGATTTGAGCCAACCTAAAAATAATTGCCAGGAGCAAAACTTCACCAGATTGAGAACATGCTCCAGAGAATGGCAATTTTACACCTTATTTTATATATTACATTCAAAGGAAGAGGCATAAGGGGGTTTCCAGGAAATTCATTGGTAACAGATTAGAGAGGAAGTAGAAAACATAGTATGGGAAATCTCTGGAATTGAATAGAAAGTAAAATGAATAAACACATAACTTCTTGAGAAAGCAAAGCATGGGAAGTCTCTGGGATTGAAAGTAAAATGAATAGACACTTCTTTTACATAGGTGGGTATAGGATAGTTAACAGTTAACAAGTAACATGATAATAACAATGAGGAGACTTGTGGTCTTTGCTTTGCTTCAGTGGTCAATCTTTGAGGCATCTGGACAAAAGGATGTTATTCTGCCATTCCTAAGGTATGTTATCATAGGTGCAAAAAGACAACTGACAGGCTCAGTTAAGGTAAAGGTTGACTTTTGTTAGGGACGATTCAAGCCTAGGGTATGACTGCCCACCATAACCTGCTTTTGGTCAGAAAATTTTAATTTCAGACCATCCTACATGGTTCCTTTGGTCTCTGAGTTTGCATGGCCTCTATGCAAACTGAGCTTGTCAGGTTTAGTATATGCCCCCACTCCGAATTATGGGTTCCAAAGAAAAGAGAGAGCTACCAGTTAAAGGGAAATTTAGTTTTATATTAATATCATTCTAAATAATACCATCATTAAAAGAATGATAATCAAAACATTTTTAAATGTTCACAAAATCCATCAACAGTATTTTCAATGGTTACAGTTTGCCAGACAAAACTTAGATGGGAAAGGGTAGGCAGACCAGGCAACTCCGCGCTCTATACTTTTCTTCTGAAGTTCATTTAACTGTAACAGGTGGTCTGGCCAGATCGAGGGTGCAGAGAGGAGACAGGATCCCCAAGACAGCAGAGAGCCTGCCTTCCCGGGGAGAAGAGGGGAGGAGCCAGTAAGAGAAGGCTACCTGAGGCTATAGTACTCAAGCTAGCGGTCCAGCATACGTTGCCACAGCAACTAGGCAAGGGCTGGCGACATAACAGGAGAAAGGCTGCACCTCTCGAAGTTCAGGAAGGTGGCAGGAAGCCCCAAGGGGTGGATTGAAGCTGCTGGGTAAGACGAGGGTCCACAGCTAGCGCAGCTTGGCACAGCAGGAGGAAGCTTGCATGGAGCGTGCGCCAGGCTAGCGAAATGTTTGGATGGAGGAAAAGACCCTTCTACTTGCCTCCCCAGCACACAGAGTTTGAGGGCAGACTATTTCAATGGAGGGCCGCAGAAACTCACATGCTTTCTTCCCCTGTTGCTACCTGGGTCTGGAGTTAGGGGCCCTAGTGCTCTGGGACCAGCAGGCCCTGGAGACTGAGTGGCCAGGTGACTGGCCCTGTGGCTCTCCCCCGCGCCCGGACCCACCAAAAAGAGACACAGCAGTGGTGACTGGTGCAAGCTATCAGATCTTGCAGTCAGGTGCAAGGAAGCAAGCGGGGAGCCACCGCCAGGAGGCTTGGGACATCGGCACGTTGTGCCTGTGGGTAGTGTCGGGAGAAATGGGCAGCGGCAGAAGGAATGGGCAGCGTGCCACAAGTAGAACGCCAGTGCACAGACTCCAAAAGACCCCTGGAGCTGAACTGTGCCTGGGAATCAGCTAAGTCACCTGTATTTCCCAAAGGGCAGTGTTTTTTAAATGGGAAAACAGATTCTTGCACAGCCTTGAACTGACCTGGAAGAACATGGAGGTGTTCTTTGCCTTTGGGCGTCTTAAAAGGAATGGGCTTTGAGGTAAAAGCCTGTTAGTCTTCCAAAATGATATAGCCTTTAAATAAAAGATTTTTTTTTTTTTTTCCTTTTCCACCAAACATCTGCCTCTGGTATTTATGGGTGGCAGGCTGCAGAATCCCATGTGGCTGTACGTGAAACCACCCCCACCCTGTTTGACTCAGTGGAGGAGGAAGAGAATGTTCTTTCCCCTTCACACCAGCATCAAACAAGCACACATGCCATTTTCTTGACACCTGCATCATGACTAACTGTTTTTAAATATCAGGGAAAATTGTGTCCTGGAAGATAGCAAAGACGAAGTCAGCCCAGGACTCTGACCCAGGAACTTCACCCAGATCCCATCTCCAAAGCTGCCTCCTTCTTGCCCTTTCTGCCTTCCCTCAGGTGCACAGGGGAAGTGTCACTGCCACAAAACAACCCATATGTCTGTGTGTAAATCCTACCTCTTCTCTCTTGTCCAAGGACCTTCTTTCTACAGAAGGGTTAACTTTACTATATGGTAAGCCGCAGGGAGGCAGGGGAGTGGGCCACTTTGTCCCTGGTAAAAGGACAACACATTATTAACACATTAAGCTTCTTCAACATGCACCACATATACACGAGTCAGTCTGGGAAACCAGGACCAAATTTTTGTTGCTACTTCATTGTCACTAAATAATACAGTGAAATTATGTTTGTTTTTTAACTTACATGATGAAAATTATTTTTGAAATCATCTCCTTTAGCAGGGTCATTTTAGAAAGTATAATTATTTCAAACTGATCTGTGAAGGCTGCTAACATAAACATATCTTCTTATGGGTATTAACAGCAGCTTCTTTACTTGTGTGCCAGATGCTACAAATAAAACAGCATGCTCATTCTGTTCTAACAAAGCTCACAGCATCCTTCCATCAACAACTTACTGTATCTTGAAAACCTTTATATAAAAAAGCAAGGTTTGTCCTTTTTCTTTTGAAAGAGTAAACTAGTTACATTTCTTACAGTTAATTATTCATTTTTTAATTGGAAAGAAGATTTCAAATGACTCATAACAAATATTTGACCTCAGTAAAAACAGAAAGCTTGGGCAATTGTTAAATGGTGTGGTTTTTCTGAACAGTCAATACTATTTTCATCCTCATAAAATTCCAATTCTGTCAAACAAGGAAGGTGGCATAAGCCAAGAAATACATATCTTACCACTTTTACTTTTATGATTTTGGAAACCATTAAATAACTGAAAAAAAAAATTGAAATGCAGCCAAGTAAGAGAGAAAATGGAACTCTGTGTCTTTAAGCTAGGGAGAAAAATAAAACCCAATCATTCCAAATGCATTGCTTTAGTCATCTGGTTTCATTCTATTAATGACCTTTAACATCTGCAAAAATATTGTGAAAAGCTAATTTTGTTTGTACTGAGGTGGTGCAGAACAGTTTCTGGCTGTCACTCTAGGATGTGCTATAAAATAAAATTGTCTTTCTGGGAGTCTGACAAAAACCTACTGTACAGATCCAGTTTATTTACAACATCTAGGAATGAAAAGAAAACAGAATTTTACAACATGCCAACATGCGAGAAATGAATAGTACTTAAACATTTGTGTGTGTGTTAGCAATACTACATACAGATATCTCCCAAGATTAAAGATTTTCTAAATAATATTTTATGGCATTCAACAAAAACTCTCACCAGCAAAACTATTTCTTAATAAATGTTATGCTGCTAAAATATGAGAAAGTGTTATTCAAAGTAGTATGTTTGATTTATGGCAGGAGCTTTTAGAAGGACAAAATGGCCTTATTTCCTCATTTTGACAAGCCTTATGTCTCTATTAATTAAACAGGAATCTTTGGAAAAGAGGTAGTGTCATCAGGGTTAATTGTATTGACTTTTCATCCTTAGAGGCCAAGGTTAAAAACATACCAAATAGTCATCAAAAAAGAATAACTCTAGTCATGCTGTCCTTGTCCTTATATTCACTCATTCTCAACTGTACTAGGCAATTTTGTGAATGATTGGTGGACTCTGCCTTAGAAGTGCCCAAGCCTAAAGAATGCAGTCATTTCGTGGTTAAGGCATTTGCTGAGCACCATAGGCCAGCTCAGAGACCGTAGCACAGTGGATAACAAAGTTGAAAGGGGCCTTGCAGCCATATAGCCAAGGTTCCCATCTGATATCTAGGTTCTCCTGACAACATATTTGCCATGAGGCCTAACACTGGTGGTTGATCACTTCTCATGAAAGGGAATTCACTATCATCTAAGGCAGCTTGCAGTTCTGAGAAAGCTTGACTTCTAGAAAGTTTTCAAAATATTGAGCTCAGACATTTCTTCTGAAAGATCCCTCTCGGGGCCTCAGAAAATTCCCTTCTGTGTCATCATCCTTCATAGAGTATTTGAAAACAGGTAAAATTTGTTTAGTGCCATTAACATATATGGCTTGTGGAATGGCTTCAGATCTACTTAATATCAGGGTTTTAGGAATTCATATGTGGATAGCAAAGTTGAGGATGGACACATAGACAGATCATGTATAGATGAATGGGTACATTTCTGCAAACATTCTGAAACATGACCAGTAAGACACAAAGTTGCTTCCCTGGGCTGGATATCAAGATTTTGGTAATAGTATGATTCAGCAGATACAGCACAATGTTTTCCCATACTGAGCTTCCTAGCTCAACCAAAATTGCTAAGCCTTTCACAATAGTTCCTCCTAAATGTATTTCCTGAATCTTCAATGAAGGTTTTAAGGACTCGACCCAGAACTTGACATCATGGACTTGAAGTTTGATATATTCAGTTTGAAAAATAACTTTTATATGTTTTATCTTGTATATATGTACAAAAGAAAACTACCCAGCCTTTCCAGTTCTCCAGTCATCTACATCATCCAGCACACTGTCGACCACACCAAAGTCTCCAAAGCAAATTTTGTAGTTGTCCCTACTGTCAGATTCAATGCAAAGGAGGCTGAGGAAACCAAACCTTCCCATTGGTACTTACAGAAGAGTTTTATTTACCCTCCTGTCTTTAGCTAGTTTCATTTTGGTCTCCTAACTGTAATGGTAATGGAAGAAATTTCAAACTTGCAGTAAATGGTGCCAAGTAAATGCTTAATGGGGTAGAGTCCTCTATATGGGTGGGGAGAGAAAAATCTACAAACAGTCGTCAAGTCAGCTGACATGGTTCAAGATGGATGAAGTTTTCTTTTAACCTTTCCTTTCAGGTTACCTATTCTCACTCACTACTCAGTTATCATATTCCAACTCTTTTGCAAGAGTACAATGGATGGACTAGAGGGTGATATATTTTCTTTTCATCTCCTAATATGTACCGTTTCATAATGGGCCATCTGTCATTTTGTGATTCCATGTAGACAACAATGCCCTAAAGTTTTGTTGTCATAGCAACCACACCAAAGTCTCCAAAGCAAATTCTGCAGTCAGTCCTACTCTCAAATTCAATCCAATGTGAGCTGGGGGTGGAGGCTACAATATCAGAAAATTTAAGTTCCCAAGTTGTTATCTGTTCACAATTAATTTTTAGTCTAGTACACCTCAAGTTTCAACAAACTAGATTATAACTATAATATTTTTTAAAAGAGAAGCAAAAATGTCTTCTGTAAGCTGTAATTCATTTTAGGTTAGTTTGTTATAATAAGGAAGTTAAATCTTGAATTCTGGAACGATACTCCAAGGCAGCAATCAGACCTTCCTTTTCACTCTGCTGCAGACCAATTTTAGAAAAGGCAAGAAAAAAAATTCAGTTCATTGTTCATATTCTTACCTCCTATCTCAAAGTATTCCAGAGCATCATGCCACATTATAGCAGAATAAAAGAACTAAAAGTGTGTTGGGGGGGGGGGGGTGGCGAGGAGCACAGTGTTATATCTTGATTGACTTTATTTCTTTTCTTCAGAAAGTTATCTTTAACTTCTTTCCTGTTCCATAGGCACAGATTCATTTTTCTCTCCCTTTTACCTTGCAACATTTAACAGCTTTCACAGAAAGTATGTAAGCATGGTCTCAGTAATATTGCTTCACAGGAAGCAAGTCAAATTTCTTTGCTCTTCCTTCTAATGTCGAATGTCTTCAACCACTTTACAACTTATTCATGTTTGTGTTGTCTAAAAGATTAAGAAACTGAGATTCAATTAGTTTCAGTTACTCAGGAAACAATGAAAGTTGCCTGAGTAGGAAAAGGCACAACTGAAAAAAATCTGGACAAGGAGCAGGGAATAGGATCAGTAGGAACGAAGACAGATAGTGTTTGCAGAAAGCATCTAGGATGTTCATTCATTCATTCAACAATATGGTGAGCACTGTCCAGTTGGTAAAGAAGAAGAAATGCAAAAATGAGTAATTATGATGAAGGGTGTGATAAATGGGCTCTCTGACATGCAGCTGGCAGGAAGAAAATAGGTCAAAGTAGCAGTATATATTTTTGAACTTCATTTAATGTTATACTTTTTAATACATGGTCATTATTTTCAATATTGAAAAACAAAAAAATAGTATCTACCAGCTTGCCCACTTTCAAATTATTTTCTTAAAAGATATTCACCAAAAAGAATGACTATTTCTAGAATATAAAAACTGTATCAAAACCAGAGGTACTAACTGGCTTTTCAAAAAAGCTTTCTACAAGACGTGAGCATTCTTTGTTTTCATTGTCCTGTGGCTAATGTGTGATTTATTGAGTATTAGAACCACGTGCCCAACTAAATTCTCCTGGGATTATCTGGGGTCTGCACTTTCCTGCACCATTTGTTACCAGCCACATATACTTAATTTGTTTTTCCTAACAATTTTCTCAATCAGCTCACTGAAAAAATAAAATACTACTAGTATTTCATCTTCTAGAGGCTATAGACATTCTGTGAAAGTTTCTTCAAGCTTTGGATGAATGGGGTGACTTTTCTGATGAACTGATGGAGTTCTAATATACTGGATCTTGCATTATTTTAGGCCATTTTAATCTTCATACTTTCAATAGTCATCCCCAATCCATTTGCCATGACGGTGAGTTAGTAAACAGTCATTCTCTGCAGTGAATCTGTGCTTAATAAAATAAAAAAAGATGTTACAGACTTAATATGTCCCCCTTCTCTGAATCCATTTGTTGAAGCCCTGAAGGTATTTGGCTATAAGATCCTTAAAAAGGTAATTCAAGTTAATTGAGGTCTCAAAGGGACCCTAATCCAATAGGACTGGTGTTCTTGTAAGAAGAGGAAGACACAGCAGGCACACACAGGCATGGAAAGAAGGCCTCATTAGGTCACAGTGAGAACGCAAACCAGGAATACGATCTGTAAAACCAAGTTCCCCTTTACTGCTTATAGCAAAATGCAAGAAGAATGAGATAAATTGAAGAAATTGTTAAACAGAAGGAAACCAAAACTTGAATATTTAGAAACTTTTCAACGTATCCAGATTGCAAAAAATGAGAAAGCATGTTCTAAAGAAAATACCAAGAGTGTAGCTAGACAATCACTCCATAATGACATTACCTGTGGACTTAATCAGACATTGCATCACAAACCAAGAATAGAGATGGAATTAAACCAGCAGAAACACTGTCAGTTTGGACTAAAAAGTAACAGGAATGCTTTTAGACTTTGGAGGTTCTATAGGATGGAACAATAGCTCTAAACAGCTGTAAATGTGACTCATCTTTCAAAAAAGGAGCCCTGGCTAGTGGCACAGTGGATAAGGCACCAACCAGCCTGTGAACCCAAAGGTCACTGGTTCAATTCCCAGCCAGGGCATATAATCAGGTTGCAAGCCAGGTTTCCAGCCATGTCTCCAGCCAGGTCCATAGCTGGAGGCAGGTAAAAGGCAACCATACATTGATGTCTCTCTCCCTCTCTGCCTCTCTCTCTTCCCCTCTCCCTAAAAATAATAAATAAAATTGTTTTTAAAAATCAAAAAAAAAAAAAAAAAGGAAATGATGACACCAAGGGTAATCTGTTGATCAGCAGGGCTAGCCACTGCCTCCACAAGCAGACCCAGAGTATATAAACCCAAAGAAGTCACACCATCTCCTCCTCAGTTTCAGAGGCTGGAGCCACCTCCTCAGTTTCTGTGAACAAGGCTACACCCACTCAAAGCCTCATGGGTACAGATGCTATTCATAGCCAAAGGGACAAAGCCACCACCTAGTGGGTCTGTAAGAAAAGGCCATCATCTTGGTTGACCAGCTATAAGATCTAATGAAATTTGCCTTGCTAGACTTTGGGCTTGCTTGAGACCTTTCATCCCTTTCTCCTTTCCAAAATATGCCTTTCGGAATGGAAACGTCCATCCTACACTTGTCCTACCATTGTATATAAGAAGTACATACCTTGTCTGGTTTCACAGATTCACAGCTGAAGAGAAATTTTTATCTCAGGATTACTACACTTCGTGTCATTCATACTTAATTTAGGTGACTTTGAACTTTAAAGTTAATGCTGAAATATGTTACTACTTTAGGGGTTGTTGGGATAGAATAAGTGTAATATTTGTGTGAGAGATATGAATTTGGGGAGACCAGAGGGTGGGATGCTATGAATGGTTACCTGCCCATATACATAAGTTGAAACCTAACCTCAATGTGACTGTATTTGGAGATATGGCCTTAAAGAAGGTAATCAAGGTTAAACAAGGTCACAAGGGTGGAGGCCTAATCCAGGAGGGATGATATCCTTATAAAACGAGAACCAGCCCTGGCTGGTAGCACAGTGGATAAAGCGCCAGCCTAAGAACCCAAAGGTTGCTGGTTCGATTCCCCATCAGGGCACATAACCAGGTTACAAGCCAGCTCTCCAGCCAGGTCTGTAGCTGGAGGCAGGTGAAAAGCAACCATACATTGATGTTTCTCTGTCTTTCTTCCTCCTTTCCTGTCCTTCTTTCTAAAAATGATGTACAAAATATTTAAAAAAGAAGAAGAAGAGAACTAGTAGGAGTGCATGTGCACAGGGCAAAGACAATGTGATGACACAGTGAGAAGGTGGTCATCTGCAAGCCAAGAAGAAAGGCCTCACCAGAAACCCAGCTCTGCTAACACCCTGATCTTGGGTTTCCAGCCTTCAGAACTGTGAGAAAACAAACTTGTTTTTAGATCATCCAGCCTACAATATTATCTTATGGTGGGCTGGAGCAGATTAACACAGGTGGGTAAAGCTTGGCCCTCAAGGAATTTACAACCTAATAGTGAGGAAAACTTTAATCTCCTTCACTTCGAGCCTCATAAACTTAGGTCATACAATAGCATCAGAATAACAGTCCTTTTCCAGATGAACTTTCTTCTCAGAACCTGGCAATCCCATCCTACCTTAAACTCAGCCACCTAATTAAGGAAATCCTCAGGTTTTTCTATGGTATCAGAAATGTGCTGGAAAACCTAGTACTTCTGGATAGTGTGTGATATGCTTCTGATTCATGCCCAATTGTGACCATGTGAGTTCCACTCAATTCTCTAACATTTGCTGCTTACACAGCATAGGAAATGAGGTTCAGCACCAAGGTTCCTCAGTCCTAGAGATGACTGTGGCCTACCCTTCTTCTTATACCTAACTACATGTCGTGAAACTATATGTCACTCTTTGCCCTATTTATGCCATGAATGCTTCAATCGTCACTTCACTAATATAGATGGAAAAAAAAATATTCTCAGTGTAATGACATCACAGCCTGCAGCTTAAGATACAAAATCATGCTGACATTTGCTTTCAGTACACTTCAGAGATTTTTTTTGACACACATTTATTATCCTTACAAGCTATTCATGAAACCCACTCATTTTAGGACTTAGACAAAAACCTTGGGGCTATGGACTGAAGGGGATCATTTGATAAAAGCCACAGAGAAAATGGCCTCTTTGACCAAGTTTGCCTCCTTGACTTTCACCACTCATAGGTAATTCCTTCCCTTGAATCTCCCAAAGTGCTCATGAAAATAGGTGCTTGAGGTGCTGCCTCAAACATCTGTCTAAAAAATTCTGGTCATGTATGACCCCTTAATGTGCACATTTGGACTCCTGCTTGAGGATATCCACTGTATAAAGCATATATATTCATAGGGAAATATACACAATATGGGAGTGTGATGTATACGTGGTAATAAAGCTAAATTTTATGGTACACTTATCATGTACCCTGACTTGAATTCTTCACCTTCATTTGATCATTTAATCCTTACAACTTCTACATGAAAGATGATATGATTGCTCTGTTCTATAAAGGGAGAAAAGGCAGCTTAGATGTGTTATACAACTTGTCCAAAGGGAATGACAAAACCAGAATTCAAACTCATGGCTGTTATGCTATTAAATTCCACACTGTGCTTGACATGTGTTTAAAAAGAATTATTATAAGAAATGTTAAGGAATGAGAAATTGGTAGTTCTCAGGGTAACTGACTATTTAGGAGGTACAACTTGCAATGTTCCTTGAAAGAGTAGAGTATTAAGGTGAACACACTTAAAATAGGTATGTAAGCTTGGGAAAAATCAGATGAAAATCTTGAAGAAGAAGAATTCTAAGAAATTTTCAAAGGGATGTTAAAAAAAACTGAAAACTTCAGGTTTTGCAAACAGGAAATTGAGACAATAATGTTATAATGACCTTTAGAAGGGTAATTCCCCAAAGGGTTAAAAACAACAAAGGTTTTAAACGAACACATTACAGATTTCAAGCTTTCATGATGATGAAATACAATGATGAAGAAATAGAATGTTTCACCAATGAAGGTTACTGTATTATGTTCAAAGGTCTAAGGGGAACAGGTACTCTCTAATCCTCATGGAACCTGAAAAAGTTCCTCAGGGCAGGGTGATTGAAGCCCATTTTTGTGAATGGAGTGCAGGACTTCTTCTGTTCATGTAGGCCATGCTTTCTCTTTAGAGATGGAGATGTAAAGCAAGAGAGTCTGTTCTAAAAGAGTCTTTTTGACATTTCATATATCTAAAGCCTTGAGTGATATAAGTGATACGTGTTTGTGTGTATATAAATGTATCTATATGTTTCATATTTGCATGTATGTATTTATGCATATGTGTGTGCAAATTAAAAAATCATAAATTACATTAGTATGTTTTCAAGATGATGAAAACCATGTAAAAATTAGTCATTGGAAAGGGTGCCACTTTGCTTGGAAATCTATGACTGAGGTAAAGAATGATGAACAGTATAAGATACCAATTAGTCCTGGCTGTTAGCACAGTGGATAAGGCGCCAGCCAACGAACCCAAAGGTCGCAGGTTGGATTTTCCAGCCAGGGCACATAACCAGGTTGCAAACCAGGTCTCCAGTCAGGTCTGTGGCTGGAGGCAGGTGAAAGGCAACCATACATTGATGTCTCTCTCCCTCTCTGCCTCTCTCCCTTCCCCTCTTTCTGAAAATAATGGAATAAAATCTTAAAAAAAAAAAAAGATACCAATTAATCTTTAAAACTAACTCTGCATTCTAAAAGAGAAAAATGAAGGCTACTGAACATGTTCATCTACTGCCTCAATTACTTGAAGTGGATAATCAGTGTAACACTCTAAGAACGATGTTGAATACACGTTGATTTTTCTTTAATATAGATTGCTGTGCTTTGACATACTATTCTCATTATTCTACACCAAGGGACCACCTGGCATCATTGTCTATCTTAACTGCTCACACATCAGGTGATCCGCCTTTTTGAAGTTTTTCTTTATTGTATATAGTTGCTAATGTGTGAACCTAGAACCTAAGACATGAGTTATTAGTTTCAGTAACATAGTTTATATTTTAAAATCCTGTTTGATAAAAACTAGCAGTTTTAGCCAAAAATCTCCACTAAATTCAATGGCAGAATATTCTAGAGCATATTTTCCTCAGGTTTATCTGAAAAAAGATGCTATTTCTCATTTTAGGTACCACTTCAGTTCCTTAATAGGTAAAGGTCAAAATGTAAGTTGTAGGTGCATCAAGGCAGGCACACATTCTTTGCACAAATGTCCTTATGCAAACAACCAATATATGTGCATATGGTTATTGAATAACAATTATAATGACAATTATAATTGTCAGCTTCCACAAAGAAGCATATGCTCAAATAGAGCACTGTTTCTGCTTATCCACCTGTCCACCTGGCATGAGGCAAGCAACATGTGGCCCCCATGGCCTCCATGTAATCAGCAAAGCTTGTTCCCTGCACTTGGGAACATTGTGTTATGTAGCTCCACCAACCTAATTGCTTACTAGAAGAGTACTCTACAAACTTTCTACTTGTCCTTGTGAGCAGCACCCATCAAGTCAAAATCCTGCCAGTAATCTGTCCCAACCACTTCCCTCCCTTTAATGTCTGGGAGCATATCAGTCTTCTATGTCTCCACAGTTCACATTTCATAAAAGGATAAATTGCATTGACTGCCCATAAACTATTACTCAAGAAAAAGTCCATCAGTCTAACCCCACCCAGGGGCCTGAAGCTTTCGAGGTATTTTATTTTTCCGACCTTCAACCACTAAAAGACTTTCAGTGTCCTGAAAGTCCCTCACTCCAACCTTTACTAAGTATAAAGATTTGGAGTTAGTATGTGGCTCTTCATTTGCTATCTAAGTGAAATTCTGCTTCAGAACTGAGCTTCTGAAGACCACCATGAGCACACAGATCTTCTGTCTCCCTCCCAGCATATCCATGCTAATGTGTAAGTGTACAAGTTCATGACTCTCCTCACCATTTGTAATCTGCCTGGTTGCCCTGCCCTGGCTTAGAGCTGATACCCCATGATGCCTGCTGTGACAAAGAACTTATCCAATTGGCTAATGATGAGTCCCCAACTCATGCCCAAGAGAGACAGCTGAAGAACTCATGGCAAATGCTCTTATACGGACATTGGTCTTCAGAAATTCCTCACCCAGTGAATGTGTCAATTTGCTTCTTCACAGAGAAACTAGAGCCTGCCCTCTCTGGAGATGTAAATGTTACTTCAGGACTGAAGGAATATCCAATTTAAAAACAGAATCTGCAAAGGTGAGTTGCAGCTCAGGGAATAATCCTGTGCCTTCGAAAGTAGGAGAAATATACTAGTTGCTGATATATTTCATCTAAAATGGATATATTAAGAAAGAAATATGATTGATATATATTGAGTGTAGTAATGCTTATAATTTTATGCTCTCTTCCACCATGAGGCAGCCTGATAACTACTCTAAAAGAATAAGTGTCCATGCTCAGGAAGAAAGTAATTTTAAAGAAAATACATACACTGTATATTCCTTACCCCCAAATGCACACAAGCACAATTGTATCAGTGCTCTTAGGAACTGGCCAGGACAATAAGATTTGAAATTTCAAGTTAGCTAATCCTATTACTGCATTGCTTTATGTTTAAGAGCAGTGCAATCAATGAGTTGACTAATTTTTATATCTATATACAAAAATTTTTGGTACCTTGAGTGTTTGTAGACATTTATCATTTTTCTTCTCCCAGATAACATAGAAATTGATGTTCTTAGTGTTCAGGCCTCTTATTTTCCCCTACAAACTCATTGGCTTCCAACCAATTCATGACTAGACAAACAATAGAAAGAGTGAATTTTCATAGATTTCTCCCCATCTTGAGCAACAAAACCAAGATGTTGATGTCCATGTGGTACTTGCAGTGAACCAGGGACTGGAAACTTGGACTGTGAACTGCATTGCAAGAAAAGTACAGAACACAAGGTAATGAAATGGATGTTGCAGTGAGCTTTCTCTCCTTTGCCTTTTATCCTCAGACCATATCATCCTTTTCTCTTTTACTGAAGTAGGTCTTTGGGTTTCCCTGTAGCTCTGACCTAGATTCTGTCTGGCCCCTTTACATCAAGTTACCAAGGCACCAAAGCAGAGATGCCCTGTGGTGGCTTTTGCCCGTGGTGGGCAGTATGTTATCACATCAGTGCAGTTTGCTGCAGAGCAGGGGTCAGGGATACAGGAAGCCAGGCCTTGCTATTTCTTTCTGCTAGAACCTACCATCAGATATCAAGTCACTTATTATGGTTAATTTGTACTGTTCATATTGCTAAAAACAAAAGCATCTTCAGGTTTTATCATTGCAATCTTTTCCACCAACCTTGCTTCCAACTCGAATCAGCACCAACATACAGTTACAACCTACCCAGCCCCAAATAAAAGCCTTCCTACACTTGGCCTTGTAGCATTGATTGCTTTCCCCTTTTCTTCCCCACCTCCACATATTTCTCAGATAGATTCATAAGCAAGTTAGTATTCTGGTCATGTCTCATATTAAATGTGTGAACTTGTACAAATCACTTATTCTCTCTGAGTTACAGTTTTCACATGACAAAAATGAAGAAAACAGTATTTGCTTCACAGAGGTGTTACAGGAATCAAATAAGATATTTCCATGTTAGGGTACTTCAATGAAGAATATATCATGTGCATACACTTCCCGCAATTGGGGCTACTTCTCAGATATGTGAGCATTCTCTTTTCTGTCTTATATCAAAATACCCTTAATAAATTGCATCTTTAACAGAATCCACAGGACATATGTTTGTTTCTCAATAAATGAGCTGCCTATTATTAGGTATATTGGGGGCCACATTAGCAATTTTTCCTGTGTTTAGATTTTTAAAAAACTATCTACTTAGTTTTATAAAGCCATTCTCTCTCCCAGGATCAAAATTAGCATATTCAAAAGGAGCCTTACACTTCACTCTTGTAGTAAATGAAGATCTGGGCTCCATCTTCACTATCATCAGCCTTCACTTGGGTTAGGAACAATTCAGTCAGGATATGTAAAAAATTAGAACCAGGGAATTTAAAGAGGAATATTGTTCCTGTGCTTTTGAAAGTGAACAAATACATTTTGGAGAGTAAAAAGTCAAACACCTCCCCTGCCGGAGTTATCATGCCAGCCCATCGCTCCCCCTTGCTGCTATTAGGCTCTCATAATGTAAAACATTTCTTCATTTCCAGCAGATAATACTTTCAGTGAAAAGGTAATTTTTGAAGTCTATTACTTTCATTCTTAGTGAAGAGCACAATGTAGCATTTTGTTCTAATATGCCATCAAAATTGTTTGAGTAGGTACACCATGGAATCAAATACAAAATGTCAAAATGGTTTCCATTAACTATGCACATTTGCACTGCTTCGGCTAATGGCCATGTTTTTGTTCTCTTCCTTCATCTTTGCATCTATAAGATGAAATGATTCAGTTGATGTAACTGGAAAGTACATTGAAAAGGTAGAGAGCAAATTACAAAAACATCAAGCCACAATTCCACCCACATGCTTTATTTTATAATGAAGTTTAATAATGATAGAAACTGTCGCCAGATTTAAACATCCATCATTCCAGCAATTGTAGTTAATGTGAATATCTCATACCGAGTAATGTTTTATAAAAACATGGCAGGGATTGTGTATTATATGGAGCTGAAATGTCATATTGAAATCTTAACTAGATGCTATTATTGTAATATATATTATGTTAAGAGAAATTTCCTTCTACTTGAAAAGCTAAAATAAGGACTTCGCTTTTTTCAACATAAGTTCAGATAATATCATTTTACTTGGAAGAAAGTTTTTTTTCTCTCTCTTCTAGACTTACCGTGCACAGAAATTAACACCCACTTATTCCTATAACAGGTGCTGTGTTGGCATATCTCAAAAAATATGCAACGAAAATACAATTATTTTTCTTTGATAAAAAATTCATCCTAGAAAGAAATTTCTGGTTCTACACAGTAAACATTTACTAATCCCCAAAGCATTTGCGTTACCACTACAATCAATCATGAAGAAGAAAAGGTATTTTCAACTGCAAAACCCTAGACCCAAACCTAAAAGAGTTCAACGACCAGAGGAGCCCACTGCTGCAGGAGGAAGCTGGACCAGGGGGCGGCGCTGGCTGAGTCATTCAGCGGCCGTCCAGCCGCTTTGCACCTGGATAGCATGGTTCCTGCTAATGACAGCGGAGCAGGCACGGTGATATCAAATGAAATCAGCACCTGACAAATCCCTCATTTTCCACTACCTACCCACTTCTCACCCCACTCACAGCAGTCTCTACCCACATCAAAAAGGTTGAGCAAAGCTCTCTTAAGAGTGCTGAGGAACCTTTCACAACTTCACATTCACCTGGTGAAGGAAGAAGCAGGAAGCCAATTTCTTTATCTGAGTATCATTTCCTTTCCTCCTCAGAATAGTAGAAGGGATGAGAAGAAAGGTAGCTGGCTTTCCATAGCACCACATTTCCCTTCCGTCCATTGCTGTTGACCAAGGATCAAGAGGGTCAAGAACAACTAACCGCAGCAGCCTGGTTCTGCGCGTATGCTCATCACTTTCACCGCACAAAATATTTTTCCTTGTTAGTTTTGATTCCTTGGAGTTCTCTGTGCTTACGTGTGCCTTTTCATATTTTCACACTTTCACAAATACTATTGTACAAACTCACCGGATTCCACAAACCGTCCAAAACAGGTATTCTTTGCCACCAGATGGCAGTGTAATACCATTCATGCAGGCAACAAGGAAAGAATGGGCTTATGGGACTTCGGATAAGTACTACTCACTAGGCTAGTGCCTGAAATTAAATAAAGTTTCTTTTAAATATTCAAAGTTGACACTTGAAGATAAGTAATCTATAGCTGTGGGGGGAAAAAACCCTATTTCATTTTTGTACTGCAAAAATGTGCAGCAAACCCCCCAACAAAACTTACTGGTGTAAAGGGATAATGTTTCATTATTTATCAAAATCCTGTGGGTTAAATACACTCAGGAGGGCCGGTTCTTCTGTATTTGCCTTCTGTTTCATAGGAAGGAGTTGAGGTGTCTCGCATAGCCACTTTCAGCTGGGATTCTGGCTAGAGCTAAAAAGTTCAGGGTGGCCTCAGGTCTCAGGGGCCTCGCCCTCAATGGCTTATCACTATTTAAATCTAGCCAAAACTTCCCTAGAGCATGTTAATCAGCTTCCAAACGATAATTTTCCAAGTGGGCACAACCCATTGTTTCAACATCTCTAATGCCTCTGCTTTGATCACATTTGGTACAATTCTATTCGCCAAAACAAGTTAAGTGGCCAAGCTCATGGTCCATGTGAAAGGAACTATGCATGAGCATAAACACAGGAAGACAGTCTATCATAGATCCATTAAAAGATCAGAACAAGCACAAGAATCAGAAAACTCCAATTCTGATTTACAATAGAAATGTCATAAATTGCTATCTTCTTTTTCAGTAAGTCTTAGATAAGACAAATGGCGATGATAAGCTTTTAAAATGTCAGAAAGATAGACCATCTGGCTGCTCCCCCCAGCACTTTACTCCACAGAAGAGCACAATTCCTGGCTGTGGTCTTAAGATCGCAAGGGCCCAAAACTCATCTTTTTAAAATCACCTAGTATTGGTCAAGCTAAAAGAAAAAAAAAAAAAAAAAAAACTCAGCTAAGTAAATTTAGAAGTAATTTCACCAACCAGATGTAAATTTCATAGTTTACAAAGACAGACCTACCTAGCTTATCAGTAGAGTCTATTTGCAAACCCAATCCTGACAGATAAATCCCTCCAGGAAAACAAATTATAAAAATGAGGGTTGCTTTATGAGCACAAATTTGGAACAAGGGGAGCTGGTTATTCTCAAGGGATATTTCCATTAAGGCTGATAAACTGTTCTCCGTTCTATAAACTGTTTTAAAAACTGACTCAGTTCCACTGAATTATAGCAACATCATCTCACAGCAACATTGCCCCTTAACAAGACTAGAAAAATACCGATGAAACATTTTTTTTTTTTCACTAGCAAAGATTATTTACAGGATAAAGAATGAAAGTCCAAACTTTTTCTCAACATTACTTGTTGCATACAGCCAGTATTTTTTTTAATCCAAGATAATATTTGTACTTATTATGCATGACCCAGAAAGCATTGTTGATACATAATGTTGATTCAGTAATGAGTGCACTTCCATCTTTAATCTGATAATCCCCATGGTTAACAGGTTGCCATAGCTAAATGATGTTTTTGTAGTTCAGTTAACATCTGCCAATGATTGAACCTAAGGACAGTATCCATCAACAGTTCCAAATTTGCTTTACAGCATCAAAATTAACTAAACAGCATGGCTTTGCATCCTTTAACACAGTCTATTAAATTCATTTATATCTAATGAAATTGTAACTGATAAATGCTGTTGTTATTCCTGAGCTTTCAGTGAATTAGAAACAAAATGGGGGAAGATAAATTTACTGAGGTTCTTCAGTAAGAGTTTGTGGGGGTTTCTTGGGTGGGGTATTAAGATAACACAGTCTAATAAATAGAATATGTGAACTATACAGATAACATATAAATTCTGTAGGCCAAACTCTCAAAATGCATTTTTTCTATGATGATTATTCTTCCTCCCATGACAAAATATTCTTCATTACATCACAGCCTTGGACTGTTATTCATTAGATGAGGATGGAGAAATAGCCAACCCATTAACCATGTCATTTGTGAAAGAGCTATGTCTCTTTAAATATTAAATATCTCATGTGTCAATATCAAAATACCAGTTTTAAAAAACACTGTTGCACAAGTGTATTTTGCACTTAAGAAGTGTATTTATTTCACCACTTATTTTTTTTTTAAGATTTTATTCATTATTTTTAGAGAGAGGGGAAGGAAGGAAGGAAGGGAGAGAAGCATCAATGTATGGTTGCCTTTCACCTGTCTCCAGCCATAGTTATGGCTGGAGACCTGGCTTGCAACCTGGGCACGTGCCCTGAAATCAAACCAGCGACCTATGGGTTTGCAGGCCATTGCTCAATCCAATGAGCCACATCAGCCAGGGCTTATTTGACCATTTATTGAATGTTACATTCTATACATGAAGAGCTAGCAAGTGACTCTGTACGTGGAATCTCTAACTATTTTAGGCACCTGGTTCTTGAATTTACAACTCCTAATAAAACATTCACATCTGAATAGTCTGCCATCCCCTAAAAGTCAGTGTGGTGGGTTGGAATTGATCAGTAATAATTAGAGTATATTCTAAGAAATGCTGAGGGGGGCAGAGTCTCAGAACTAATCAAGGAGCTACAGAATCAAGACGGAACCATGTAGAACTTGAGACTCCGTCCACTTCTTTCAAGATGAGAAATTCTTCTTCCATTTGTTTATATAATTATTTCCCCCATGAAGACATTATTAATTGTGATAAAAGAAATTAAATTTTGAGCAAATGGTAAGTGCTCAATAAACATTTATTTGTCATTCTGTTTTCTCCTCACCCCACCCAAGAATCTGGTATAACTTGCCAAACTCTCCTATTTCTATCAATATTAATATATTTTCCCCTAGTTTTAGTCTTGAGACCCATAATTCCTCCTAAGGTCTTCTCTTTCTTACACTCCAATTGCCCATCTTTACTTTGTCTCACGGGTAATCTTTCATATTTCTCAAATTCATCTCTATCTTCCCATTCCTTTTAATACATGTGCTAATTTAATATTCTTGCACTGCAAGTCCAGCAATAGCATTAGATTGAATTGCCTGCCCTGATGTCTCATTTTCACCCGGACAATGCTGCCATCTTCTGCATCTCTCCTGCCCTGAAGCACTTCCAGTGTTGTCTATGGTATGGTTTGTCAAACTGCTTAGAGGCAGTCTTATGTAAAATAAAGTCATGCCTACTTTAATGCTGTTGTGAAATGAACCTTTGCAAGGGACCCACTAGGGGTTAAACAGTTTAGGTAGTGGAACAGAGTTCTGGTGAAAATTATATATTCACATGGTCAATTCATTCCTTGGTAGGATATCTCCTACTAAAGAATTTTCTAAGCTACTTCTTTAAAAGGAAGAGAGTTATGGAGAGAGAAACCTTCACATGTCAAGTTTGAGAACCCGCATAACCTGCTACGCTCTTGAGTATAAAAATGAATTGCACTCTCTGATAAGTACTTCAGTTAAGAAATCTGCTTAATGTTTTTTAACCTACTAGCCTACAAATTCACTAAAGATTAAAGCTCTTTATTTTTGCTTTTATTCTTACCTTTAGTAAAATTATTAAACTCCTGCAGAATTTGTAAAGAAAAAAATATTTGGTAAATATTGTGATGAACAAGTATTCAGTAAACAATTATTACTGTAGTAGTACTAGTCATAAGTGTCTGGAAGATTAAATCCAAGGTACTTATTCTATAACTCAAGATTTTTTACTGCTATCTTATGCCCCTCTTCTGCCCATTTTATATGGGTGGCAGTGAAAGCTACTGGTTAAGTTCTGAAGTTCAAATCCTAGGTCTGCCACTTACTAGCAATGAGATCCTAGGCAAAGTGCTCAGTCTTTCTACCCTTGTTTCCTAATAAAACATGAATAATAATAGTGTCCATATTTCCTGAACACTACACATTCACTGAATCTAATACTCTGGAAAAACTACCTGCATTTTAATCTCCCCTGATGGATTCCATTTAAGTGAAGTTAGAGAGAAGCACTGATCTAGAGGGGTTAAAGGATATTTAGTGTATAAAAGACACACATCACTGCTAGTATCAATAGGGTTAGTATGCAAAATAAGCAGATACCTGTTCTGTCAATGCCCAAAAGGCAGAAATACGGTCTCAGTAAAAGTGAGAAGTGCTTTAGCTCACTGTGAAAAAGGGCTTTGTCACAGTGACTATGCAAAGCAAAGATTGCATAGGAACCCGCCCCATGTGCCTGGATTATTTATGTAATTAAAGACCTTTCCAGGATATTTTAGAGGGCATTCAGGCATCCTGAGGTTCTTAGACTCTACGAATTCTTAGTTTACCTTCCAACTTTAGGTGTTACGATTTAGGTGGGCATAATATCACACATGGGAGCAGACATTTACTAAGTAACATTTATGGCCGAATGGGCCAGGCTCTTCTTCACCTTCACTCTTAATATTTCTGTTAAACCAGGAGTCTTTTTCAAAGATTTTGGTATTTGGAGTGTTCTTTAGGTATTCTTGAAATATTCTCAGTTCAAGATGCTAAATCAGGTGTGCTAAAAATGCTCTAAGAGCGTTGGTACCTGTCTTGGAAAATCACTGGGGTGCACAACTTACCAGGATACCGTTGCATAAAACTCAGGAGCTCCCATTGGGGGTCCAGGTCCACTGGCAACCAATTCTTAAGCAGCCAGACCAAGCTCACAGAGTTCTCTTGTAATTAATCTTTGAATCCTGAAGGAACCATTATGTACCTTCTCACAGCTGCTGCTATGAGTCACATAAAACATCACCTTGGTTATGAGACCAGAACTTTAATCATATATTAGGACTGAAAACACAGCCTAAAAAGGCATAAAATCCAAATTGTTTCCATGTCACTATAGCAAGTATTAAAAAAAATACCTACACACTTTTATAATATAGATTTGTGAAATGATGAAAATGTTGCTATCATTTATAGTTTCCTTTCAGAATGGACACTTACTTATAAATGAATGGTTCTGTAATAACCCAATGGCACCTTCATAAATCTCTCCAATGTATGGTACTCTGTAACACATCTGATGAGGAATGTGTTTACTCTTTCAGGATTAAAAATAGAAAAACACAATAGAACAAGTTCATTGGCAGGTTCAGGTGGCCACTTAGTTTATAATAGAATCAGGAAATGAAAGTGCCCTATGGTGCAGTGAAAAAAACCTCCACTAGAATCCATTTTTAGCTAATACAAGCAAAGCATGTTTGTGAGTTTACTCAGTTGTCAGCATTTAAAAAATTAACAATATACCTCCTTTCATTCAGCTAAATATTTATTCAAATCTTCAGTGTGTTATTTCTTCATTAACAAGGTTTCCCTGGCTGTTCAGCAGAATATGGGAGGGACTTTACAAATGTCAGAAGCACTCAAGATGAATCAACCAAGGGAAGTGAGAAAAAAGCTTGTAATCAAGTGGAACTACAATAGTGACACATTTCAAGCTGGGAAATAATAGATCAATACACAAGCCTCTTTCCCGTGGGATAATACCGCTATTTGTTCTTATTTTGTGATTTGTTTTTACTCATCAAATCACAAGCACAATGCATTTCTGTGTTAACCTTCAATTTGTAAATGATCATTTGTATTCTAATCCTCAGAACACTGCAACAGAGAAAAGAGGGTGCAATTTTAGAAGAAAAGCTGAGTCTTGTGAACAAAGCAAAGTACAATAAAATAAGCAAAGCATTTTAGGGGAAGAATTAGTGTTTCAGGAGCTCCTGGTTAGTGTGTAAATATCTCCTTCTAATAGGTAAGTCATGCCTAATGATGAAGAGTTTGTGAAATATGGACCACTGTAACAAAAGTCCTCATTGAACAAAATGTTTAAAGCTTCACCTTAATTTGGCATTTGGAAATTCTACCATGTTCATCTGCTTGTTTAAAAAATTGTTTATTATTTTGAAGGTGTTCATGTTTTACATTTAATTTCATAGTTTGGTAAAGATCTTGGTATATGAAAGCTCTCCTGCTATAATTGGTCTAAATGTAAAAACTTATCAGGCAACTTTTTATATAACTCCATGTTAGTTTCAGCACTATTGCCAAATAATAAAACATGTTATAGTCCATTTATTTTTAAACCAGTTTCCTTACATCATTTTAGATGTATATTATAAGTTAAGAGCTCCCAATTATAAAAACTTGGTTCATAAACATAAATCATACATAAAAACCATAGATATATTTATGAAGATTGCTATTTCCTCATAAAAGATAGTGATAGATTATCAAAACAGACCTTCAAAATATGTTTCCAAAATCATAAAGAAGAAAAAGTTTCAATATGGAAGTAAGTAAATGAACCCACAAAATTTTATAGTGATAGTACATATCTTCCTTAGTTGTGAAAACTCTGTACATATGTTTTTCTCTTTCCAAGAATAAACAAACTTTTCAGCACCAGAAAGGTATTATTTTAAAAATAAGAATGTGACCTACCATGTAAAGGAACAAGTGCTGGCCACCCAAGCGCTCTCCACTGCAAACTGATGACAGTGATTATTATGTGAGAACTTGAACAACCTTGTAATGGATCTCAGGCTAAAGTGAGAGATGAAGCATGGAAATGCTTAGCAGTGAAGTGTCTGGAAAATCCAAAACTCACCACATCAATGTTTCAGCAGGTTTTTCAAGGTCTTTAAATATAGGAAGAAGAAAGAAGAGGGTGCAGGTAAAGGTTAGTTTTTATACCCAGTGCTCATGTTCATTCATAGCCACTACAGAAGTTACCTACATTGGTGTACTTAACCTTGCTCCTCTGGGAGGGGTTAGCATTTTCCAGAAAGACAAACTTTGTAAAAATGGATATAAAATGAGGGCAGCTTTTTATTCCCCCTATCATGCTGTTATCTGACAAACCTGCCTGCAAGGTTGGACAAAATCTTCCCACGGTAAGGTGACTGTTGATGAGATTGTAATATAGATTGGGGGCCTCAGTGAAGAAGGGCAGAATGGCTTCTTTAATGAAAATAAAAAGGGTAATTCAAGGAGCAGAGTTTGGTTACTCCTCCATAGCATAGGGATTGATTTTACATAATAAACAAATGAAATGTTAACACCACTTATGAACAAAATGACTGCAAAGTCATCTTAGGACAAGGTCTGTGCATGAGCCACTCTGGCCTGTGGGGAAAATCAGGTAATGCTTAGTTTACAGTCATTCTTTCTTTTGCATTCCAATTTTGCTCAGGAAAGTCCATAGGAAAGATCATGAGGCATTGTAGTTTTTGCCCAATATGTCCTAAGGCAAGCAAGGATGTTTTACTGAACTCCAACATCCTGGGACATGTGCCTTTGCTGGAGACAGTGGTTTCTTTTGTCAAATGAGTTCTCTTTCAAGCTGGCTGAGAGTTGTTTTTTTGTTTGTTTGTTTATTTATTTGTTTTCTTTGTATGGAAATTCGACAGAGAGTGTTAATAGCACAGAATGGAGTCCAGAAATCATTTGTTATACTCTACCACAACATGGATTTTATTTTATGCCTCCTTCTAAATAAGTCTTTTCTAAATATATTTTTGAGGACTGATGGCACATAAAAGGGGAGCTATTAAGAAGAACCACAGGGTGTCTGTGATGGGAAGGGCCACTTGTCCCTGACAGCCTCCAACTTGGGGATTCATGGAAAAGCGAACCACAAATATTTCAGGAAGGCTAACATGCTGATAAATTTTATGCCACATGGCCCTTTTTCTCCTCCCCCCCCCGCCCTTTTCTCCTTTTTCTCCTCTTTTTTTTCTTCTGAAATGGTATGCCTGTTACAAGGTATTCTGGGAAGCTTTTTTATGTCATAGAAATCAACAAACTGTCAGATGCATCCCCATGTTTTTTAAAAGTAAGTTTCTTTGGTCCTCCAGCATCCTCCTAATTAGAATGCACTTTATGTTCTCCTTTGCATCACATTATGAACTATTACTCTGTACTAGGATACTCTGGGAAAAGCTCAGTGCTTTCTAAACACTGAATCTCAGGGAGGTCCTCAGCAAAACCTTGAAACAAATTTGAATCTTATCCTTCGTTCAGTTTCAGTCTGTGACCTTGCACCCGGATTCCATGAATAGAACATTGTCCTCGCAGGGCAGAGGCTCAATAACTGGACATTTTCTGGGTCCCTGAATTTGTACAATAAGATATCAACTCCAATCTTCGAGCACAATGCTCCAGTGACTGTTGGGAATGGCTGCAATATTGATGCTTTTCAATGTAGATCACATCATCCACCCAACAGAGCTCAATAAAATGATACTGTAGTTAACAAGTTTTATAACACAAAGTTACTTTAAAACATGAAACTAATCAGAGGGAAGCCTGTTTATGCATGTAACCACCACATTTAATTGTCAATAAATAAACAAAGATTTGCTTCACCTATTGTCATGTATATCAAGTCATTAATCTAAACTAATGAAGCTTAAGATATATGACAGACAGTTTTTATGGAGCTCCTTCTTAATGATATGTTTGCTTTTCATTTCACTGCCAAGAACTCATTATCAGGAAAGCAGCACATTATGGTCCAAACACATTGAAATCTACAGCACTACTCTTTGTTCCGAGTTCACAATAAGCAGCGCTTGTACTTACATATTCATGTACTCTCCGAGATGAAAAGCACTAGTTAGAAATGAATAAAGGGAGAGGGACAATGCATCTAATGCTCCTGTTCTGTTGGGGGTTCCCCCTTCAGATTGTTAAGCTCACCTGGAAAGAAAAAGGAAACTAAATCCAGCCCAATTCATGCACACATCCATTTTGAAAAACGGGAGTGAATCTATGTGTCATGAGCACAATGAGACCTAATCACTAAAGAACACCCTGAATCTCCCAAGAATACAAACCCAGGATGCCAAGCTGCAAACAAATAGCTAGCGGATAATAAAAGCAAGCATTCTACAATTATTTCAATGCTCACACTAGTCCTAAAGCTTTGATGGTTTTCAAAGATGAAGTAATTATTTCTCATTCTGCTTCTAGTTTGAAGGAGAATAATGTGGACAAATTAGCATCTGTCAAACCATAATGATTCCTATACCTGGTGACATCACAAATTCAAAATTGTTGACCTTTGGGCCAACACTACCAAGAGACTGTTGCAGGCTCCGAAAACCAAATAAAAGATTCAGGCATGTAACAGTTTGGTTTACTAAAATCTGGAGAAATATGCGATACACTGGACATAGATCACAAGAGGATACAATATGTCTGTTTTAGGGGTAGGACAAAGGACTATTATTATGTGAGACCAAGGATCTTGACTACCTCACTACTCATTTACTGCATATTCTGCAGGTTTTGGCCTGAGGCAGGTATTTGTTTAAGTTTTTTTTGTTTGTTTGTTTGTTTTTTTCAGTGTTCATTGCCTTTCACCTGCCTCCAGCTAAAGACCTGGCTGAAGACCTGGCTTACAACCTGGTTATGCGCCCTAACTGGGAATCGAACCAGCAACCTTTGGGCTCACAGGCTTGTGCCTATCCCCTGAGCCACCAGCCAGGGCCTAAATTTTTGCTAAGTCCATGACAGCAACTATGATATAAAGAAGAAGGATTTTTAAAAACTTTGCTAGAAATATCTTCTCCTTTCCCAACCCATACTACCATTTACTATAGTGAAAATAGAAAGGCTTCCCTTGTCAAGTGCTGCTTTTTCTTTGCTGTTTTCAAGATTATGCAAGAAGGACTTTTATTAAGCCCTTAGTCTATTCCTTCTTGAATTTTGTACTTGCTCAAAATGAAGCAAAATTCAACTCATTCTTTTAAGAAATAGCATGGAGCTTACCATAAACCAGATTGGTATGTGGGCCCTCATGGAGCCCAGAGACACACACCTCCAGAGTTTTAAAAACTTGGTAAGTAACATTTAGAATGTGTAACCAAAGTCCTAGTGTCACAGGAGCCATGAGGAGGTAGATGGTGAGTGGCTAAGGGATAGCATCCCAGGACAAACATCATATAAACAAGGCCCTGAAGGGTGACTTAGCTTGTCAGGCAAACAAATGAATGTTCCCTTAGGAAAGTAGAGCGAGTGGATTAAGTGAGCAGGACAGAGCTTGGAGTATTTGGGGATTAGTAAGTGGTCCAGTACTAACCTTGGGTATCCGTCATAACCAGTGTTAGTATTCCTTTAGCATTTATTATTCTAGATATATAGGCATTTGCTTTTCACTATAAACTTCATGTTCTAAGTGAGGGAACTGAGACTTCCAGGGATAAGCGACTTGCCCAAGGTAACATGGGGTATGTGTACCAGGACTCAAGCCCACACCTGACTCAATGCTCAAGTGTCTTAATCATCATTTTTTCCCACAATGCCTGGAAAGAATAGCCTGAGTGATTGCAAGCTCTATAGTCTTTTAATAAAACTTTCATATGTTTCTACAGAACTTCTCAGGCCAGTGTGCAGAAAAAGAAGGGACTACTAAGAAGGGAGATAAGAATTAAGGAAGGATTCATTTCTACATTCATTCTCAGGTTAAAATAGGAGGGACCACATTGTCTATTTATGGATTAGCTTGGTTTTAGGGAACTGCTATTTCTCTGTATGAAACAGGAGTCCTAGGACAGAAAATAATAACAAAAGTGAAGATTTAAAATGCCTGACAACCTCTTGCCCCACTAGCTGGGACTATGCCACAGCCATCCTGGACAGAGAGAAGCTGGCTCTTCCATAGAGTTCTAGAAAAAGTATCCTATTTGCCTTTTTAATCATTTCTTCAAGGATGTCTCAAACTTTGTGATCAAGAAGATATCCCTAATGTGTGAACCTCAATGATAGACCTTAAATTTATTTTCCAGCAAGTTGAAAAAAGAGGTTTCTGGTTAATAAAGCATTGTGTCTAGTAAACAGTTTCTGGATTTAAAGAAAACTGGTTGTAATCACCAAAAAACTTTATATATATTCTAAACCAGGCTTCTTCAACCTACATTTCCTTAGTGGGCCATCTGATGATAGCCTCCATTCATATTTTTATTTCTAAAATAGGTATTGGTAAACCTCTGTATTATTTACCATCATTGAAATGGTTGAAGTCCAGATTTTGTAATATTCATAGTTCAAATATTAACTATGGTTCAAGAAAATGTGTCAACTTACATGACACGAGATGAGCCCATTATCAGGAGTGCTTATAAGTAGGTAGTTGCTGTGTTCCCTAGGAACCCTTTTGCACATCCTTTTCCATGAAGAGAGGCCACTCAACCACTGAGGTGTTCTAAACACCCTGCTGTTTCCATCCCTCAAAACCCATTCTGGGTGATTAAACTCCCATAAGTGTCTCCCGAGAGATAATGACCCAACAACTAAAAGCCTCTCCTTGCTGCTTCTAGGAGAACTGATATGCCTTTCACAATTATATGAACCTCTTTTTTTTTTGGGAGGTTCCCTCACTCACAGTGGGGATTGCCTTCTACCAAGATCTCCAAGCTTATAGCTGGTGGGATATAGAAAGCTGGAGAAAAATCCAAGTCACAAGGTCCTCTCTGCACCTACCTTTTCAGGACCTCTCCCATCATAGTTCTACTCAGAGGGTCATCCCAGCAGCACCTCCTAGTTCTTTACCTTTCTTGGTCAAAAAGAAAGTTTAGCTCTTAGCTGCTAACTTTTATTATCTTATACTAATATTCTTATCTATTACTTCATGTCAGACACACTAAGTACTTTCAGCATTTTAACGTATTAAATACATTATATTTAGGTTTTATTATTATTCTAACTTTAAAGAGAATGGAATCAGGTCTATGATTTTTAACTACTTGATTACACAGCTAGTTAAGTGTCAGAGCTGGAAATCAAACCCAGACCATCCAGTCCAGAGTCCAAAATCATGACCATTTTCCTTTCTTTGTGTTCAAGATTTTTCAAGAGGAATCCCAGTGCAAAAGGCTTTCTATCTCTCCATAGAACATCATTACCATAAGCTCACATCTGAATATCCCAAGGAGGTGGAAAAGGGCTTGCTTCAAAGGATTCATACTTCCTGATCCTTTACGCTTCACAGTGGTCTGTGTTCTTGAACCTTAGTTTACCTCCATGCATTCAACAGGTGTTCATTAACGCTAAGTCATGAAAGTACAAACTTTTTCTCTGAGAAGTTAATACAGTTATACTTTTGGGGGCCTACATCAGTAAGTACCTCTTTACCTCTATTTTTCAAGAAAAATAAAGAAGCACAGCCTCTGTATGACAGGTCATGCTAGTTTCAGTTCTGAAGGGTTCGTGTACATACCTGCAGAGCTCCAGTCCTTTATTCAAGTCTCTCAAACACCACCTTCTCCACTGAGTATGTCTTATTCCCCAGAACCAGGCATGATCTCTCTTTCCTGAGAATCCCCATCACATATGTATTTTCCTAAGCTCTGGCCCCAAGTCAGCCTTTGTCTGGCTGTTGGGCATATTCAGCTGATCCATAAATGTGGGTTTTCAGAGGACAGGCTGTACATCTTGCTAAGCTCTGGAACAAAAAACGTAACTGACATTTAGCAAGTGGCTCTTGTGTGATGGCCCTTCTCCTACTCAGGGTTTTAGATGCTTTATCTTACTTGATCTACATCATAAACCTATGGAATTACCTTTATCACTACCTTAAATGTTCCAAATGGATAACAGAAGTTTAGAAGAGCTTAGAAATTAACCCATGTACCCTTTACTGGCAGCAGCAGATTCTGAGCACAGAGCTGTTCTCTTCACCTGCTGTACAATTCCACCCCTTTGTGGTACCTGCTGCATGTAGGTAGGGCTGACTTCACAGTGTTTAAGGTCCTTGAAAGCAGAAAGGGCATGACATTAGCTCTGTCACTTAGCAGAGTGACTCTAAAACAACCCCTAGATTTGAATCAGTCTCTACTTCTTACTGTGTAACTCTAGGTAGGTCATTGAATTTCTCTATGCCTTGATGGTTTCATTATGTGTAAAACTGGTATCATTATTATTACATATTAGTATTATATAATGGCATCTATCTAACAGTTAGTGTGAGGATTAAATGTGTTAGTGCATACAAAGTGCCTAGAACATGAACTAATATGGCATAGTAAAGATTAACTCTTTTTCTTTCATTCTTATTCAGTTCCCCAATTATCACTCAACTGCCTAAATTCTTATGCATCATATATATGCATTTGCCTGTGTATGTATGAAATTAGATAGAATGCTTTTTAACAACATAGAAAAACATACAAAATCATCCACAAACAATTTGGTGAACATTATTACACAAAGTGTTTGTGGTTAATTTTATGATCTCTAAATTAAATTCAAGTTAAGATAATACACATTTTCAGAAGTCATGTTCGACCAAGTTGCTTATAGTTCCTGAAGGGCAAGAACTCCTTTAATTTCTGTTTGTCTTCAGGGTTATATGGAAATGGATCAATTTAAAAAATGGTGGCATTCTCTTTTAGTCCCTTTCTAGTCTTCAGTTTTCCTTTCCTTCACTCTGTCACTCATTATGACTTCCCTTCCCCATCACACTAAATCAAATTTTTCTGTCCAGGGTTTGTTCCCTTATCCACTGTCTAAACTCCCTGCCTCACGGGTACCTTTCTCAATCAAATTAGAAAGTTTTGGATGGCAGTCAGCTACACTTCTTCATTGATTTAATAATTAATCTCTGATGTTTAAGGTTATACAAACCTTCAGTATTAACTAGTAAAATAAAAGCTCTTTTTTTGTTAAAAGAATTTTTTTAAAAATCACACCAGCTCTGGCTGGTGGCACAGTGGATAAGATGCCGGCCTGCGAACCCAAAAGTTGCTGGTTCAATTCCCATCCAGGGCACATAACCAGATTGCAGACCAGGTCTCCAGCCAGGTCCATAGCTGGAGACAGATGAGAAGCAACCATACATTGATGTCCCTCTTCTGCTCTGCCTCTCTCCCTCCCTCCCCCTTTCTCTAAAAATAATAAATAAAATCTTTTTAAAAAGAATAAAGTACAATATGCTCTTTAAATAAAAAATCAGCCCTGGCTGGTAGCACAATGGATAGGGCACCGGCCTGTGAACCCAAAGGTCGCAGGTTTGATTCCCCAGCCAGGGCATATAACCAGGTTGCAAACCAGGTCTCTAGTCAGGTCTGTGGCTGGAGGCAGGTGAAACGTAACCATACATTGATGTCTCTCTCCCTCTCTGCCTCTCTCCCTTCCCCTCTCTCTAAAAATAATGAAATAAAATCTTAAAAAAAAAATCATACCAGTGAGAGAGAAAGCATGATCAGAATTTGTTTTCCCAGAACAAATGAAGTCATCAAAAGACTCCTCCCTCCCTCTGCCAAAAGTGCCAGGCTAACATGGTTAAATGGAATTCTACCAATTCTTCAAAGACCACATGACTCTAATGCTTGTTAAATTATATAATGCACCCTGGCTAGTGGCACAGTGAATCAGGTGCCAGCCTGCGAACCCAAAGGTTGCTCGTTCAATTCCCAGCCAGGGCAACATAACCACGTTGCAAGCCAGGTCTGTAGCCAGGTTTGTAGCTGGAGGCAGGTGAAAGGCAACCATACATTGATGTCTCTCTCCTTCTCTGTCTCTCTCCCTCTCTGCCTCTCTCCCTTCCCCTCTCTCTGAAAAATAATAAATAAATTTTTTTTAATTGTCCAAAGCTTAGAAAATGAAGGACATTTTCTAAACCTGTCTACGAAACAAGTATAACATATACGCCTAAACCCGATAAAGATAGTAAGTATACATATACAAATCTACAGAGCAATTTCACTTAGAAAATATGAGTGAAAAATTGCCAAAGAATTAGTAAACAGAAACCAGAAAAACATTTTAAAAATTATTAAAAACCATGACCAAGTAAAATTTATTCCAGAAATATAAGAAATCATATCAATGTAATTCATCAGGTTATAATTTCAAGGAAAACAAATCCTGCAATTATCTCCACAAATGCTAAAAAAAATCTTTAACAAAATTCAATACTCACTTTAAAAGTCCATATATATGTTTATCTAGTAAAAATGCACCAGATTTGCTAGGTGCCTTCCCACTGAGTCAGAAAGAAGGAAAACATACCCTGTACCACTACAAATTTGCAGCTGCAGTGCAGCCATGAACCATGGCTACCTGAAAAGCAAAGATAATTAAAAGCATCAGAATTGGGGAGAAAAGAAATAAATCTATCTTTATTTTGTAGATGATATGATAGTGGCCTTTAAAACCTAGAAAACCAGTGATAAAACTAACACAAACATTAAAGGAATTCAAATAATTTTATCAGGATATAAAATTAGCACACAGAAGAGCCTTCATGACCTGTCTGGTGTGGCTCACTTGGTTGAAGTACCATCTGGTAACCAAAGTGTTGAGAGTTTGATTCCAGATCAGGGCACATACCTAGGCTTCAAGGTCAGTCCTGGTCTTGGTGCATACAATCCTCAATACTTTCTCTTACCAATGTTTCTCTCTGTCTCTCTGTCTCTGTCTCTCTGTCTCTCTCTCTGTCTCTCTGTCTCTCTCTCTCTCTGTCTCTCTCTCTCTCTCTCACTCTCTCTCTTTCTGAAAGCAATGAAAAGTATCCTTGAGTGAGGGGAAAAAAGAATCTTCATAAGTGTAAAATAATACCAAATAGGAAATATACTGAACAATAAAACTCACAAGTAATGGGGGGAAATACTTAGAAATAAACTTTAAAAAGAAAACTTTAAAAATCTCCTAAAGTTGAAAGAAAAAGAAAGTGAGAGATAACAATAGAAAGGCATGACCTCTTCTTGGATACAGAAATTTAGCATGATATACATCTGTTCTTTCTAGTTTAGTATACTAATTCGGTGCCATCCTAAGAAAGTTACCAAGTTTTGGGGGGAGGGATACATAAGGTAATACTAATTTCATGTGAAAAAAATTCAAAAAAGGGTAGAAATTTTTAAAATGTAAGAATAATAACAGGTGACTACTGTTACCAGATTTTAAAATTATAAAGATCAAGTGATCCAAAATAGTGGCAGAGTAAGTTGAAGCTACACTCACCTCCCAGAATGAAATTGAAATTACTACTGAGTTATACAGCAATCAATCTGAATAACCAATTGAAAACTAGCTGAAGCGAAGCCTTATAACCAAGGATTTACAGAAGAAGCCATGTAGAGAATGGTAGAAAAGGCAGAGATGTGAAAAGGGTTGGCCCACCCCCATAGGCAGCAGCTGAGGCAGGATTCTGCTTGAGAAGTATGGGGTCTACACCCCAAGCAGGGATCCCTGGCCCAGAGCACCAGAGCCAGAAAGAGGCACCCACATAATATCTGGCTGTGAAAAGTGCTGTGGTTTCCATCAGCCAGGAAGAAATGGCTATCTCTAGGTACCTTTTTAAAAACTCATAGGATTGCACTCATATGTGGAATCCAATGAACAAAATACACTAACTAGCAAAATAGAGACAGACTCAAAGATAGGGAGCAGGCTGACAGCTGTCATGGGAGTGTGAATGGGTGGAAGAGTGCAAGGATTGAGCAAAAATGAAAAAAAGAGAAGGATCTCATGGACACTGACAACAGTATAATAATTGGGAGTTTGTAGTGGAGGAGGGTGTAAAGGTATATAAATGATGAGAGGCAAAGACTTGACTTCGGGTATTGAACACAATGCATGGTACAGATGATGTGGTATAGAACTGTGCACCTGAAGCCTGTATAATTTTGTTAATCAGTGTCACCCCAATAAATTCAATAATGATAATAATAAATTAAAAATAAAATAACAAAATATATAAATAATAAAACTATACAGATCAGTAATTAAAGCGGTATGGTTCAGATATATAAATAAACAGATAAACCAATAAAAAAGGAAATTTTCAAATTCAAACTGGAATATCTTCAACATAAAACAAGAAGTGAAGAACAAATGAACAGATCCAAACCCAAGGAAATAAGATTGTAAGGGCTCCTACTGGCTGGTTTTCTAATGAATTGAGCATGATAAAGAATAATGATTTTACTGTATAAATCCAGAAGGATATTGAAAGGGCAAAGAGGAGCTTAAGGACAGATCTTTACATCAGAATCCCAACTAATACACTCAGAAGAAATTATAGAAAAGAAAAAAAGCCTTCATTTTCCAACTCAAATATAATAATTTAAGCAAGACTCCTTTGTGGATGCTAAAAGCATCATGTGAACTATTATTGAGGAAGATGATGTTCACACGTTCTCAATGTATTGTCCCACACTTATCCATTACAAAAGGGGAAAAATATTTTTACATTGTAGACTTCTCATATTTGCCACTTGAACCAAGTGATTAAACTTAGAGACACCTACAATTAGGTAACTATTTCCCAGTTTACTTGAGACAGTTTTCACCTGATATCTTAGTAATGATACAATTTTTCCTTCTCAAAAGTGTTCCATTTTGAATTATAAATTACATGGTTACGCTTTTGCTAATGTGCCTCCTTATATGATTCAATCAATATTACACAAGAGCACTCCCTAGTATTCCTGCCAAACAAAAAGTTTTAACCCTTATTTAGTCAAAAGAAAACAATCAGAAAAACATAAATATGAAACATTTTACAAGACAACTGTTTGAACTCTTAAAAATGTCAGTGTTATCAAAGAAAATGTCTTTGTGTGATGTTATTATGGATAGATAGAACTTTTGTGCGATGTTATTATGGATAGATAGAACTTTTGTGTGATGTTATTATGGATAGATAGAACTTTCTTATTTCTTAGGAGGTAAATGCTGATATATGTAGACAGCATATAATTGGGTCTTGCTTTTTGTCCAGTCTACCAATCTCTATTTTTAAGTTGGAGTATTTAGATAACTTATATTTAACATAATTATTAATATATTTGAGTTTAATTTATCATCTTATTATGTGTTTTCTACTTGCCCTCACTATTTTTTTCCCTTATTCTTCTTTCCCTCCTGGGTTTATTGAATAACAGGTTTTTTTTCATATTCCATTTTATCCTTTATCTTTAATATTTCTATGTCTTAGTTTACTTGTTTTACTGGTTGCTTTAAGGCTTATAATATACATATGTAACATCACAAGCTACTTTCAAATGACATTATATCACTTAGTATATAATGTATACTTTCATCTCTCCCCTTCCATGTTTTATCCTATTGTAATTTATCTCTCAATACACTATTATTTTTGTTTCAGAGAGTTAAGTCCTTTTAAAGAGATTGACAAAAAGGATGAAAAAGTCTTTTACATTTCCCTACATTATACTATTTCTTGCATTCTTTATTCCTTTATAAAAATGTTACCACTTGGTATTTTCTTTAGTCTGAAACACTTGAACACTCCTTGCTATGCAATCTTGTTGGCAACAAATTCTCTCAGATTTCATTGCTGATAAAAATGTTTTTGAAGGGTATTTTTGAGGAATTTATCTATCAGTTCTAGTAGATTTTTACTGGACCCTTTAGGGCTCTCTATGTACAGCATGATGTCATCTGCAAATAACAACATTTTATTTCTTCCTTCCCTATTTGGATGCTTTTTTTCTTCTTGTCTGATTGCTGTGGCTGGGACTGCTATTATGGTGTTGAGTAAGAGGTTAAAGTGGGCATCCCTGTCTTACTCCTGACCTTCAGGGAAACACTTGTAGTTTTTGCCCATTGAGTATGATGCTGCCTATGGATTTATCATATATGACCTTCATTATTTTGATGTATGTTCCCTCTATTCCTACTTTGCTGAAAGGTTTTTATCATAAATGGGTGCTTGGTTTTTAACAAATGCATTTTCTGTATCTATTGATATGATCATGTGTTTATGTGATGCATTGCATAACAAAAGGTGCCTTTATTTCTCTCATCACTTAGGAATTTTCAAGGATTTTAAGAGCTCTGTGCCAGAAACAAGTTGAAAAACAAGTTTATATTTCTTATTATAAATCACAAAATATCACAAGCCCCTCAAACACTACTGTGTTTTAAAAATTACTGTTCCTTAAGAATGATCTATCCATAAGGAATAATAGAAAAAATAGATATTTATGTAAGAGAAGATTCATCATATCTTTTTTATTTTGAAGTATGTTAAATCCATAAAATTAAAAAGTATCTTCTTTAATAGGTATTAAAATGTTGTTACCTTTTCTAAAAGCCTTGCTTTATTCAAACAAATAAAATGTTGTATATAGCTAAAGCTCCCCATTTGTTCCTTTCCTAATTCCCCAAAAGTACCACAATTCTAAAATTTCTGATCACCATACACATGCATGTATTAGCTCTCTTCATACACATGTATTCAACAGCATTGGCTCTGAGTCTACTAGTAAAACTAAGGCTTGTTTCAGATGTCTGCAATAAACCAGTAAACAAAGAGACCACAATCCTTGCTCTAGTAGAGCTTAATTTCTAGGCAGGGAAACAGAAAACACATAATACACCTTTAAAAATATGTATACACTAGTATTGTAGAAGGTCGTAGATAAAATACAATTGGAGGAAGGCTTTAAATGGTCACAGATCTGGTTATAGAGAATAATGTGATCTGAATGGACCTTTTGAGAAGATGCCATTTCAACAAAGACTAACAGATGAGCCATGTGGATATAAAGGGAAAGAATGTTGCACAGAAGGGCAATAGCCAAAGCAAAGGCCCTAAGGCAGGAACATGCCTGGTGTATTCATGAAATGAGGGGCTTAGTGTCACTGCAGTATACAGAGCAATAGGTCAGGAGGCTGAAGGGAGACAAGCTATGGAAGGTCCTTAGCCTTGTAAGATACTTGTCATTTAGAGGAACAGAAAACCATTAGAAGGTTTTGAGCTGAGGAATGATGTGATCTGGCCTACACCTTAAAAGGATCTATCCACCTGGCATCTGTACTGACTGCGGAGGGGCAGGGTGGGAACAAAGGTGCTTGGCAGGAGGCCAGAATAGTAACCCAAAGGAGACATGACAGTAGACAACACAGG